>JAQGCC010000619.1:0-33085 GCA_034698905.1 Xestoiulus laeticollis
TCCGAGCATTTCGCATTATATATATGTATGTGTTCTCATTATCCGGAATGCACTGCAGTATACCAGTATACAGCTGAATTCAAAAATACTACATGTAGGCCTATCTACAGTACACGATGCACAATGGCTAGTTCATTTATAACTTTATGGCATAGAATAAAAATAAATACGAATATTAGCCTATATACATGTATATACATTAATGTTTATTGGAAAGCTAACAACATTTTGTGGGCTTGCAAACATACATGACTTTGAAGTTTTTACACATCAATACACGGCAATTTAAAAAGCATGCCCATGGAGTTCGTATACGTAGTATATTTTAAAATCCAGTTTGATTCAATGAACATAAAGAGTTGCATCCATGCTTCTACTTTGAACTGTGTAATGGTTGACTGAGCAACTGATATTATTGCGTGGGTGAAGCAGTTGGAAGTGGCTTCTCTGTAATTCCAAAGAATTGGTTGATTTCGTAGTATGATTCGGAATCGGCGCACGCAACATTTTCGGAATGATCGCAGCTTAGTGTGAGCTATAGAATTTAAAGTTTTACAGAAACGACACTAATGAGAAATACAAATAATACACGACACATAATGGGAAATATTTACATTACTTCAGGCATGAAACGTTTGTCTTGGTTACTTAATTGAAGCAGTCACATAATGGGTGAATTACCTGGTTGAATTTTGTTGTATTGGAACAGAAAAATGCGAATTGATCAAATCTACGTTGGCCATTGTTGTCTAATCCTCCTGGCTTGCAGACATGGAAAATGGTGCTTAAAATAAAAGATTTTAGATTTAAATTTTATTAGGAGAAAACGTGTTCATGCATATGGTGTGCATGCATGTATTTGAAAATAAATTCCATGAAATTTAACGACTTCCTCTTTGGTATATTTTCAACGTACCAGTTGTTGGGGACATCAGCGTAGTAACCATAATCACGACCGTGGCATGAAAACCCGGATACAATATCACCCACGATTAGATCAATGCCATCTGGCAATGGAATCCTGTTGTTCCCTATTTGTTCTTGGCACTTTAAAAAGATACAAAAATTACAGACACATCTTATTTCAGTTATATGTTACACTGCTGATTATACTCTTGCCAATTTAAGAGTTTGTTGAATCTTACCAAAACTACGGCCAATACGCAGGCAGCAACTAAAGATAAATCCATAAACGAATTAATGATATCAAGCGTTAATGATTATTTAAACGGAAAAAAAACTTACTGATTGTACAAGATTTCATTTTGTATGTTTGACAGAATACTGCAGATGCTGCAATCTAAAATATCAATATACAAACTATAGTGAATTCATTTTGCTTTCCCTCATTTTTGAGTCAATTATATTTTTTTAACAATTATAATGTATGATAAATTTGGTGTGAAGCAGAGCTGGTGGTTCGTGATCACGATGAATTTGAAATACTGCGATGCAGTTTGTAATGGTGGAAAAAAAATCGTATATAAAGTACATGTATGTTCTTGGTGTAAGTTATAAACGGAAGTTCAGAACTAGTATGTACATTATATAACCTGTGGAAATAAATAACTTTTTCAAGCAACGTGCAATTTATATAAAATCAATTTTCTATTTGCATTATCTTATAAATATATACATGTAAGACGGAATTATCCTTGATGTCATGCATTACTAATTTTCCCGTTCATTAAGTTCGGTTGTCCAAAGTTATTCTAAATGCAAATAACTTACTTGGAAAATATGAAAATAAAAAGTCATCTATATTCAAATGCGACCGGACTTACCAAAGCTGCTTTTCTAATTCTTTGTGTCAAGATCACCTCTTTCACTTTGTCATCGTTTATATACAGGAACTTAAACAAAGCAGAACCATTCAGGTGATTCTTGTTAATGGGTCCAGTTGAAAACAACTTTCACTGGAATTTAGCTATTAGGTTTTACTGACCTTAAACGTTTAGGGCTTTTGCTTAAAATAGATGACATTCGTGCAGCAATTCCTAAATTGAATGTCTAAATGGTGGTAATTACGATTAAGAAAGAGTATAAACCCTTTTAACCAAATTTTTAAGTGCCACCAGGTAAAAACCTAATGACAGCAAAATTAATGCCTGGACAAGATCGAGGAAAATTGGCATTCCAAATATCAACCTGAAGAAATTTAAATCATTGAAGCTTATTGTGTAACTACGAGTTAACACATGTTAAAAGTTACAAATTTGATATAATATTCTTGTAAGATTTATTGTGACTCACAACAAATTATATTAAATGTAATAATTGAAATTTTAGATAATAATTAAGCTTATAGGAAGGAAATGAAAGTAATTAAATAAATGAGTTGATAATTAAATAACTGAATGAAATATTAACTTGTCTTGCATGCATATTTATTAGATGATTAAACTTTAAATACTTTGGATAGCTGCATGCTTTATTCGGTCAAGGTGTTCCCAATGTCATTTTTAAGCAAACCTTAAAGCTTTATTTCCATGTTCAAATTATTTAAAATTCACTATACGGCTTACCTGTAACCACTATGGGAAGTAATTAAAGTAAAAATCTTTAATTTTAGCTTTTACTGTTAACTATTAATACAAACATTATATTCGACAGGCAATTATAACCAGCACCTCTTTACAACTTAGATTGCATTAATGATTTCTAAGAATGTCACTAATTAAAATAGTCAATATGCATTCGATTATAGACTACAGCTTCAAGCAGTGATTTAAATTGGTTCTTCTTACAAAATGTTGATTCAGCGATTTTAGGTTGTCAGCATGGGTTTGATTTTATAATTTACTTCCTGCATAACCCGTGCTTCCCGTTGTTGACACCACTCTTACACTAAACTAAGTAGGTCCAGATCTGGTATTTAATAGTGGCAATAAAAATATGAGAAATGCTTTTATTTATAAGGAATTTAGGTGAACTCTGTCTTACAATTCACTCTTGTCGATGTTTTCATTAATACATGTAGATGTTTCATTTTATTAGTAGAAACACTTGTGTGAAGTACTGGGATAAGCTGGCGAAATGTACTTTAATGACCCTAATTTTTTCACCCTGAAGGCTTGGCAGACCTTATTTCTTGGAATACAAATTCATCTACAGTCGCCAATTTCTTTGGCCCGCCTCGTTGGCACTAGGTTAGTAGATATAAAAGGGTATGACACTTAATTACCACGAAATGGTCAATTATGAGGGGTAATATTTCCACCATTACTTTTTAACATGATTGGTCTGCACAAAACGAAATATACTATTTCCGACATTCTGGAAAATAAACATTTTATATTCCAAATTCTCTATTGTAAACTAATGCATTTTTATTAATAAAACCATGTAATTCCAATTGGAAATCGAAGTGAACAATTTTTCCATTTCTCTCTTGTAGTTTTATATATACTATATCCAATAATTAATATATACATTCATTTGAATATGTACATGTATATTTTCACCTATAAACTTTATTAAATCATCTTTAATAAGTATACATTGTATAGAAATATGCAAAATAATTGATATAGTGTCTGAGAATAATTGATAGCATACATAAAAGCGAAAAAATAGTATTGAGCAATCTTCATATATTTTTGGCATGGGCCTTTAAGTAATGATAGGACCGGGTTAGACTTTCTATTTTACAAAACTTACATCGCTACCCATGCATAACTTTGCCCATGACATCAAGGATCTTAGAAGTTTCTGGTTTTAAAACAAATATAGTTATTGTATATCTTATATTATACCTGAAGTTCAGGTATTTGATAGTGAGCACTGTTTGATAATCTTACTGAATAATATTTTTCTACCTATTCATTTATCATACCGCGTATACGTATATAGCTTATTTCATTTTAACTTTATATATAATTTTACAAGAATAACACGTTATTAAACAATATATATTTTTTTAAAATGTTCATTGCAGTTATGCGAGGAATATTTTCTGCAATTTCATGTATACATTGAGATTCAAAACACTTTTACACTCAATATTCGTAGCACATAACGAGAATTTCGAGAATAGAGCTGGTCTTCCAAGCTTCTTCAAGATGTAATTGTGATTGGATTGCCAGAATAATTTTAACTTGACGTAGGTGGTACAACGAAAAAATTATCGTTCACACTGTATAGCGAATTGGCAACCGAACAATCAACTTCACTCGGATGATCACAGGTTAGGTGCTCCTAATGAAAGAGATCAAATGTTTACTTGGAATCATGGTTTTTAAAATGAATATCTTAGAAGTTACCGAACATGGCGGATTGTTTTTCGAAATTAAACTAATTTGAAACCTAATTTAGGTGGCAGTATTGCAGTTTAATTGCTCGTAATTTATTTTTATATATATATTGCTGCTTTGCACGGACCGCTATTAGACCTCCCACATGCATCCTGGATTATTATTTTTATATAGCTGTTGTTTTTTTTTTGAGAAAGTTACTAAAAAAATAATTAGCACTTGAATGCAATGTTGAGGAAGTCAAAATTTGTAGATGCATGTAAGATACGAAGGCGTGAAATACTTCTCGTAAGGTGGAAGTGAAATGGGAACAACTGAAGCGTCCAATGGAGTTTCACTTGACCTCATGCAGGTTGTCCTATTTTACTCTTTATATACATGCACTGCCTTGCATATGACTCTTTGACGCCAGAATACATTCATAACAACGTTGAAATGATGCTGGTTTGAAAGCAGGGAAACAACATTGAGACTTAATTTTATACCGATACATTTTAAATCAATTTAAATTTATAATACAGTGCAGTTCTGATCACAAAATCTTATAATCACCAGTTTATGGTGATAAAAAATCTAGATATTTTCGTGATTCTTTTGTCATCATTTCCTTGTAATTGAAAAATGCTAGAACAGCAATAATTGTGTTGGAAATATGTTTACTGGGGGGCATTAACCCGTTTAACTGCAGGTAAATCACTTCTTTTAAAAGGTTATTTGGACATTTACTGACCTGGTTAAAAATGGTTTGGTTTGCGCAGAAGAACGAATACTGGAAGGTTTCTATAACATGTCCACCTTCAACCTCCAAGGGAACACACACGTGGAAAACCACGCTGAAAATAAATGCTTCTGTCAATATACAAGAAATGTTTCAAAGTGACAGAATTTGGCTTAAAAACGAGAAATTTGTCGGTTATACGTTACCATCCATTATCCTGATCTGCATAGTAGCCATACTTGCGACCCTCACAGCTAAATGATGCACTATACGGAGTTCTTAAAATCAATTCGGATCCAGCCGGCAATGGGATTGAATTAACATTTTGACTATGTCCCTTGAAATAGAATATGGGTAATTAAATGTTGCGTACATTGTCTTTTTCTATATATTTAATTCATGCCAATAAAATTTTATGTTCTCACCAAGGTACAGCAAACAGCCAATACCGCTGCTGCAGGAAAGAAAAGCAACTTATTATCTGATGTGTAAAAAAATTAACTGTGGACTAAAATTAACACCTACTGAAAAATACAGTATATATGAGATGTGAACATTAATTTAGGCCTACTATATGATTCTCTATTGCAATTTTACAGAAAACGTTACGTTTTGTTATTTTAGAGAGTAACACACTTCCTTATGCAAGTTTAAATTGTGCCATACTAGAATTTGCATGTTTCACCAACACCTAGTTTTGTATTGTGTCATGAGGATATAACTTTCATAGTTTAAAAATTATCACATGCATGAACTGTTGGTAAAGTGACAACATTGCCCATCGATGGAAAAAAAATCGATGTAAACTAATACAACCAAGTGACTATTATATCCTTAAGTTTTTACTATACATGTGCCGTTAATTATTCTAACAATGCAGTGTTCCAATTGTTTTGTCCCTATGCTTTCATTTGGATATGGAAATGTTTTTAAAGTAATTTACTAAATGAATTCCTTGGAATATAATAAATACTAAAAAATAAAACATATTTTTGTATACGATAAATACATGCATATCTTATATGTTTACAAACTAATTTCAATAGGAATGGGAATTATATACACATGTATTACTCAAGTTATAATGTATTTCGTTTTATTGTCGTATCTTTTACTTCCATGGTGCAATTATGAACATGTATTCCCATCACATTAATTCACTGGATATAATTTTATGAATTTCCATTAAAATGTTTAGCTTGTAGTCAAATTCATTTTAAATTTGGATAAATGTTAATTCCAATTCAATACCTGTAGTAATTATTTTGAGAGAATGCAACTAAATTGCACAAAAAGCTCAAAATTAATTAATTGAAGATAAAAGGAAGGTTTTAATAAAAATTTCCATCTTAATTATAGCCTATAGTCAATTTATAATGTATATACATGTAGTAACCTTTATAGTTTGTCTATGTAGTCGTATATACGTGAATGTAGCTATAGTCTATTTTAGCATGAAGTGCCAAGCATGCAGATAGGTTAATGTTAAAGTGTAAATAATCAAAAAATTGTGGAAAATGCAAATAACAAAAGTATACGCACCAACTGCAATGTAGCCCATTTTAACAACGTAGTAATTTAGTATATAATTTAGTAACGGTAGAATTAGACGTTAAAAGCTCCTTGTAATAATGCAGATTCTTCTAATGCAAAATTTCAACTGGTCAATTATTTGATTTTCCCATATTTATATACTTTTGAAAACAGCAGTTTGAACGTGTCGAACGCGTTTTCATGAATAAAATAAGTAGTAAAATAGGCAAATGGGTGGCAAATGTAATTAACCTATAACAATATTCTTAAATAAAAGAAAATGCTGAGAGACCTTCTATTGTATCTTCGTGTAGAGGAATTTTTAAGGCCTTACTTGCCTACGTGGACTGACTTTTTTATTAAATATTTATTTTATGGTACGCAGCCATAAAGATGAGTATTACCGCCTGGTATGGAAAATAAAAACAGAAACAAATCTTTCACCACATGATAGTATCCTACAAAACAGTTAGTAGAAGTGCTACCGAGATGTTGCTATGCCACCAGTATCGAATTTGACGACTTGTCTGTAATGGAAAAAAATATGCCTTCCATAGCATGAGTACTTGGCATCAGTTCATAAAATCTTGATAAGTGTCATTGCTTGTGTTTTAATGCCGAGGAAAATAGTTCGGCGAATTAACAAAGCTTTTTTGATACTCTCGATAGAGTAGAGATATTGCGGATATACAGGTAACATGTATAGGCTATGTCTATACTTCATACATTGTGGATATTGCTCTATCAAGAGAGTCAATTTTTGTGAAACTAGCAATGGCTTTTGAACCTTTTTAACTCAATTTAACATGCTCTCCATTAAGATGTAAGATTACTGTAGGCTATATTCAGTGTATTCTATCCTTCGTAAATTATTAAATGCCAATAAATAATCCATATTTTCAAACATGTTGAAGTAAAAAGATATTATATCCCATTAATTTCGCCATTAATCTCATTCTCTTTATTAATAATTTAAAAGCATTTATATAATAGACGCTGATGCAAAAATGTACAAATGATGTACATGTATACATATAAAATTATGTTTTAAATAAATATTCGTATTGTTTGTTTTCACTGCTCACTTATCAGTGCAAATATTTTTTTTCGAATGTATATATAAGCTTATTTCTTACTAGCATTTTCATGGTATATTTATAAGAATTGAATAAAGTACAGTAATTTATTATTGTACTTTGATCTATAGAATTATTGCTACTATAATTTTTTTAATTTTAACACCTGCAAGTTAACTGTACATTTTCCCCATTTTATCACCAATCGCTGCTGGGCTACATTTCGTCAATTTACCTGTTTTAGGTTTAGTCAACATTTGAAAACAAGCACTTTTCATTTCGACTTGCTGAGTGCTTCCGTGCGTCTATTTTTACTCAAAATACAAACTTTAAATAAATAAATTCAAAGGTTAATTGTAGCTTTCTTTCGGTTTCACTGATGGTGTGCATTTTTTGTCAAGTTTGAGGGTAATTGCGTTGTTTAGATGCATTGGTGTCAAACATCAGTCCTATTTAGAATTTAAAAAAAAATCGAATTCTTTTATACAAATTATAAACACTAATGGACGGGAAGAATGTTAAAGTAAACGTATTTATCACATGTTTAAGAAACAGAAACATACTTTTTATGTGAAGACACTGGCTTGTATCGATTTCAAGTCATAAATTTCTTGTTTAAACGAACTTAAAATTGATGTTATGTATGATTGTATTTAAAAGAAATACATGTAGCAATTTGCTTGTTTAAAAACATCAGGCCACAAGTTCAGTTGGCCTAAAAAGACCATATAAATCACCGTCAAATAACGTAATTTACGACACTAACAGTATATCTAAGTTTGTATGCTAATATGTCATGGCAACAGGCATGTCTACTTGGCTTGCCCAGATTGTCAAGGACTTCTACATCATAAACGTGCGGCATTCCCATTAATCTAGCCAAAATAACGAACACTTGATATATTAAGTTATGATGCAGGCAATGCTACATGTATACATGCTCTTGCAATTTTATTATAATTCTATGTGCAATAGAAGAGTTTAAATATTTTAAAGGATTTTAATTCTTGGAGTATATTGATTGCTACACTATATGCAGTTTTCGTAAACTTTAGATTTATCTTGCGATAAATCCTAATGATTAAGCAGCTTCTTTCTTAAATACGTGTGAAATGTTCAAAAGCATAAAATTTAATGAAAAAGTCAAATATGGACATTTTTTAATTTTTTAATAATTTAAAGCTGTTTAAACTACATGTAGATATTTTAATTCAGGTTCCATTTTAAATATTAATTATTGCTTATTTAATGATATTGTAATCATATACTATTGGACATATTGGAATTTTGGCAATACTAATTAATATTTACGCTATTATTGTGTTTTGATTACTGTTCGAAATACCAAAATTCGATTAATTAGTAAGTGCATTCGAATTAAGGAGTAAATATTAGAAAGCTTAATAAAATTTCTTAAGATATTGTATAGATTTTTTTATAAGTGCATTCGATGAAGGAGTTGAGACTTTATTGAAGGAAATTTTGGTCTAATTAACAAATGTTTGCAGTATTAATGAATTCCAAAAAATATATGCAAACGAATGTGTTTAATGTGTTTTAATGTGTTTACATTCTTGTGTGTGAAGAGGTTACAGAAGATGGGTCATGAAAAGTAATTAATGGACGCCGAATTTTTTCCTTTAAGAATTTTTTTCATAAATAATAATGAAGTGTTGTTTACTGCAGTTGCAAGATGCAAAAACAGGAATTTAGTGTAGCATTAGGATATGTCTTCTTGCACGAGACGAGCATTAATATCGGCTTTATACCTTATAAAAACACTAGTTAGCACCCTAAAATTTGAAGAATGCGTTTATGAAAAATGAGTTTAATGTTTAATGTCATTGTGCTATGAATGTATCATGCTAATGGCTGTACAAGTATACGATTTTTAGGATTTGGTAATGATAGTCGAGGATTAAGGATAAGAAGCTTAACAGTATTTATGCACAGCTTATCATTACTAAATGATAAATTCAGTGCATTTTAGATATTGGGACTACTGGACGTTAAAGCCAGCTGCTCTTAAGCGACGGCTAATAGGAGCTAATAGGTCCAAATCCACATATTAGGACCTTGTATAGTTGTTAATCTGATTCGGTTGTATAAAAATAGGTTTTTAATTCAAAATATATTTTTGATATATATGTATATGTGTGTATATATGATATTACAAGCTGAATGAAGTCAATTAATGAGCGAAACTCCAGTATCATTGGAATATATATATGTATCGATTTAAATATTTATATTTTCAAGACGTACGTTTGTGCTATTCTATTTTTTGGGGGGTATTTGCGAATCACTTGGGAAACGTGCTAATTTTTTAGTATATAAAGGAGATTTCAATTAAAAACGGTTTTAATAACTAGATTTGAAATGTCACGAACAGCAAATCAATTACAATATAGCACAATGAAAGTGTTAAGGCGGACAAATTATATGCTCAAAAGAAACAGAATAAACTCTTTAATGACATAATATTTGTATTTACAAGAAAATATGCAAAAACAATTTCAAGAACAGAATGACATAATCACAGACATGCTTATACAATTGTACAATGTAGGCTACATGTATATTCCTTGGCGAATTTAATCTTTGTTAAAATGTTGTATTGAATATTGCAGCGGTTCTGGTATTTGCACTATATTTGCATTTAATTCTTAAGATCAATAAACTCTGACATTTAGAAAGTTAAGTCCAGGATCAGGATGTCAGAAGGGATCCTGTTGTAATACAAAAATTGCAATTATACAAACTGAATAAACATACTTCAGGGTATTGTCTCAATAAATTAAACAGTTTTGTCGTGATGCTTGGTACATTAGAAATAAATGGAAAAATTCAACTTAAGTTATAGCAATGTTAGAGCAATGCATTTTTGTTATTTTCATTATGTTAAATGGCTTTAATTGCATGCCACGTAATTTGATTATTGTATTCAAACTTTAAACAATTTGAAATTGCTATAATCTGTTGCAGACATATACGTACATACATGGATGTATATCCCGACCTGCATCTTAACTAAAATGTAGTTTTACAGACTGATCTAATTTTATTAATGTCAACTCTGCATGCTCATTTTGCTATACTGTATATTGACAAATTTTAATTTACTATTTTGCCATGTTGCAGAAAATTGAAAATATTTCAATATAAATTTATTAATAAAAAATAATCCATGTTTTGGTGATTTCGAGTCAATTTTGAGGTGGGATCTTTCCAAAATCTATATTTTTGGCATAATATTCCGTGGATTTAGCACAATCCACATTTTCAGCTTTATCGCAGATAAGAAAGGCCTGTATTAAAATAAAAAACATAAATTTTTTTAACGTGATTGGTGATACAACTGCACTATAGCAACAGCTATGGTGTAAAAGGAAATAATGTGTGACCTGGTTGAACACGGTCTGGTTGCCACAGAAGAATGGATAATGAAGTGTCTGGACAATGGTACCATCAGCGGTTGCAAGAGGAGCACAAATGTGGAACACTAAAATTATATTCCTGTAATATTAAATACAATAAGGCTTCGTTGATAACTGTAATTGCAACTCTTATAACTGTAATTGTAAATACCAGAACAGTCATTTTCCAGGTCAGCATAATATCCATAGATTCGACCTTCGCAAGAAAATCCGGGAGTATAACCTCCAGCAATAATTAGCTGCGCTCCATCAGGAAGATCAAAACTTGGTAGAAATTGTGCCTGTTAAAATAATGAAATTATTTACAGAAGGACACGTTAATCACATTGATTATGTCAGGTTGACTAAAACTCATGTGATAGGCTATGTCCAAACGAAATCTCGATTCGGAGTCTAAATGGGTAATGGCATTAATAAACACAGAAATTTCACTAATTAAATACTTTGGGCCTACGTTACGAAACTTTTTCAATAACTATATTGTACATATGCAGTATAGTCAATTATTGTCAATCGAGTTTTACTCCAAAATCTAATAAATCTATAACAATTATGATGTAACAACAGGTGCAATACACTTTATTTACTGTAATGTGTATAAAGACCTTAGCTAGATCATTTTATTATCCTAATAGGGATATACTCAGGTTCGTCATCATATCTCTATGATTTCATACTATTTATCACAATGATGAACCCAATCAGTACCTCTACTATGGTAGTTACGACCAATTATTTTAATAAGAATGAAGATTTGCATAATTATACTTACACAAACGGTTGTAACGATGATAAAGCCTGTAAGTAATAAAAAATAATTAACGCATTCAGGATAAATTCGATCATTACATTACAATACTATTTTATTTTTATATAGCTGGTGTATATCAGACTGTTATTTCTAACTTTTGACCTCAAACTTACAACCATGCATCAGCCAATACATGTGTACATGTATCATAGCATTGAGATTATATTGCATGTGCATGCATATTGGCCAAATGATCAGTACATGTAGCAGCAAGTTATTAACGAAATAACGTACATTGTATACCATAATGAGGTGCTTGAACGCAACATTAAGTATTGCCGAGTATTCATAAAAAAAGGATTTTGCTATTGACAATTAATAGTAAACGGCGAGCCAAGATAATGAAACAGATTCTTCATCAGATCCTTTCATCATCTTAGATTTCAAATTTTGACATGATTAAATCAAATTCACAAGGCACAGATTATCAAGAGCTTTGATATTAAAATAATCTTTCCAGTGAGTTGGACTGGCATGTTTGAACACTTATAGATACATATTGTGGGAACAGAATATTGGAGGAAATAGTTTTGGAGCCAAGGTGAAGTAGACCACAACATAAACTGTGGTAACACGTTTGTCTTCCATCTTGAATCCAATCCACCATATGCATATCTTTCTTCAGGGATTCAACGCTCTTGCTAATTAATGCTACCTGCTAACCAGTTTATCTCGGTCACAAGAAGTTGTTCGCATCTTTTTTGTTTTCATGCAATTTTGATAATGTTATAGTTTGCATAAGATATTGGAAAATATTGGCATTAGGGAGCAGTTTATCGCAAGACCCAATTTTAATTTCAGAATAAAATTAACAACGAGTAATTATAAATGATAATGACGTGCTGAATCTCCGAATGAAGAGTCTAGCCGTATTTTTTTAACATGGCATTGTTTGCTTTTTTCTGTTGGTAACCTATAAAACAGAATACGCGGCCTACTTACCTGAGAGGAATGTTTTCATACTGGCAATAGCAAGTTTCAGTAAAGATCCAAGAGAAATTGCAGATAACAGCGTGCTGAACCGGTTGGCTAGGCTAAATGTTTTATAATAGTATAGTGTTGCTTCTTTATAGCCACAGGTAGAAGGAGAAATTTATTATCACGTGATAGAATGTGCCAAATATTTTTAGATGCGTTACAACGCATCTCTTCAGGATGTATAGGCAGGTTTTTCGTGTTTCTTGATTTCCTACTTAATCAAGGTGAACACGATTTTAAGTTTTAACTAGTACATGCATTTAGAAAAAAAAAAGGTAAAAGCAAGTTTCCTAGTATAAATTCCATACTCCATGGAAGCATACTGGAATGTAAGATCAGGGAATCAAAACCGCTGACTCCTGTTGATCATATAAAAAACGATGTAAAAAACAAAAATTGGTTAGATAATCAGAAATGATAGCGCCATCTTACGACGAGTAGTATAATAGGTGTCATTTCTGGCTCACTTTTTAATTCTATTTAATATTGTCTTATATTACGAGGATCTACTTATTTGCAAATGTGTGTAGATCTATTATTCTATATTGTATGCACAGTGGATGCACAACTAAGGAGGATGGATAACTAAATAATTTATTTAAAATTGCAAATTAAAATAGTTTGCCAAAATTTGATGTTTTATTCTAGAATTTCTTAAAACAAACATGTCCAGCTGAAGATATGGTTAAAAAAGATTTGACAATTCTTTAAAATTATAGTAAGACCATGCATCAAATGGAAAATTCAATAAAAGTAAAAAATACGTGAGCCAGAAATGACTTCTCAAAAATGACCTAAACAAAATTTAAACATTTCCGGTTACATGGATAACCCAACATGCAATAAAACATTTGCCCGTACTCATATCAAATCCTAATGACAAACAACGACAACGACAAATCAATGCTGTATGGTATAATTATGAACATTAAGTAAAAAGGCGTGTTCTTCATAGTGGTTATGAAAACCATCACAAAATATACTTTTATAGATCTGGTACGATTTTCGAAAATATTCGATTGTTAAATTAGAATCTTAGATAATTTTTTTATCAACTTAATATTGGTGCAAGGCTGATCCTATAAGGTTCTATTGCGGTACGTATACACTATAGTGAGAGGAAAGTAAGAACATAAACCGTCAAGGGTCATTTGACATTTCAACAATTTTTGTTCCTTTAATTTGAGTTATTATAAGGTTATAGCTAGCTATTTCGGGATAAATTGCAAATGACTCTCACTTAAGAATGGCATAGCATTTTGTCTGATTTTAAGCTGATCGAAAGAAATGTCGAATGATCGATATTAAATCTCTTTATTACAATTAGCTCTTTATTTTTAATATTTTCGTTTTTACAAATATTTTCATTGTATTTCTTGTAATTAGCGAAGCATGGCGTCATGCAAAAGCCCAACCCAAAAAATCAAGAGGGACATACAAGTGTAGCTTAAATTCCGTTAACCTAAGCTACGCACATCAACTGTACATAAAATTACATTAAATGTATCTGCTCCCAAAATTCCCAGAGAAATGCAGTTTATGTTTATGAACAAATATAGATCATGACTAAATAGAAAGGGAACCAAGGTTTGCAACTGATAAGTAAATTTAAGTGGACAAAAATATTGACGAACATGGTTTTCTGTAGTTTAACAACTCGGATATATTTGGTCATGATTTACATATCCATTGGCAGTTTACTTGTTATGTTAAAACACCATTAGGAAAATGAAGATGTTGCAAGTGCTTTTGCGACGATAAATAATTTAATATATAGTCATGAATTCCATTTGCAAATGAAAGCATTTTATTAGTTAATGTTAAAAAAAATATCACGCAAAGACGTCATCGGCAGAAAATAATACTGTAGTAAAATTAAATATAAGCTGTGTTGTGTTTTTAGTTTTCGTTATAATATATTCCTTGAATTTTTAAAATAATAGAATTCCATTAACTGGATTTATGTCAATTTTACACGTAAGATTGTTAAGTTAAAGTAATTTTTTTAAAAAGATGTCATGCCAAATGGACACTTTCGACGGAATTACACTTCCACATCGGTTTTGATAAGAACATAGCATTTATTTACATCTGAAACACTTTCATAATGGTGCTAACAGGTTGCAATGCTTGTGTACGACGTAAACAATAACCCTTGAGCTGAAACCCTATATGCAAATAACATTTTGGTCTAATTTGCAAAGAGAAAAAACCACAGCCATCTAAGACAGATTCTATGTAGATTGAAATTGACGCTCGTTGATAATAGAAATTGATATCTATGTACATTCCATTATTATTGTAGAAAAATCGATCGCACTATAAAATTCACAGTCCTGCAGGTGTTCAGTGACTATTTCCTATGAGATTTCCGTTTTTTTGTGTATGTTTACTGTTTCGAAATGACACCGAGATGTGGTTTTTCTGGCTTGTTGACACGTTGATGTCTTTTAAGAGTTTCTGTCATGGTCATTGAAAATTCATCTGAAATCAGAGATCACCGAATGGAAGTCGTATCGGAGTTTCACTATAGCAAAACTAAGCGGCTGCTGGGGCTTCTTCGGCTGCTGGTGCTGGTGCTCCAGCATCAGGTGCTGGTGCAGCGGGTGCTGGTGCTGCTGGCGCTGGTGCCGAAGCTGCTGGTGCTGCAGATGCTCCAGGTCTGGCCGCTGGTGCAGGTCTTGCAGCTGGGGCTGGGGCGGCTGGTGCAGCTGGGGCTGCTGCTGGAGCAGCACGACCCTGAGATCCTTCAGGGATTTTTCCAAATTCCTGATTTACTGAATAATATCCTTCAGCTTGCGCGCAGTCCACATTGGCCTCAAAGTCGCACACTAAAGCCTCCTAAAATGTTTAATAAAAATAGAATTAGCAGCTAGACTTTTGATATATTCTTGAAACTTCTATTCATAAAGTTCGATTAATGTGCAGGGATTTTTTTGATGATATATTGATCTGATACTATCATTCTTACGAATACTACAATATGCATCGACTGATATAAAATTTACAAATCGTCTTACCTGGTTGAATTTGGTTCCATTGTTACAGAAGAAACTGAAGATAAGAGCTGGTTGAGTGGCTTGTCCTTGCTCATCAAGAACTGGGACGCAAACGTGGAAAATTCGGCTATTTAGAGCAAACAAAGGGTTGTATTAGTATAACTGTGTGGTGTACAACTTTTTTGGTAGGGTCTACTATATATGAAGAAATAATGTTAGGCTATTTAATTCAGTTTTTTTTAAATATGTAATATTAATTTTCTTCTATCTGAAGATGCATTGGATGGGCTAATACTTGTTATCAAATAGTAAGTTTTCATTACTTTCAAATAATAAATGTCATAGTAGGATTTCTATACTTTCTATTATTAAAAGTACATGTAAATATAAACTTAATCAAAGATTTCTGTTTCCTGGAAGGATGTCATTTCTTCATTACACAACATTATGTTCCACATAAGCTTCTTACCTTACTTAAAGTAATTAATGATTTCTCGTTCGAGAGCATTATACTCTTAAATACATAAGCTGCAAGACAATGTACGTTTCCTTGCTGATCTGGACTATGCTATCTGCCTTGGTAGCAAACTTGCTTCTCCAAATTCGCTACCAAACCTTTGTGAACATCTTTAGGGATGAACAGCAAGAGGATTACAATGCATTTTGCTGGCAGCAGACTACCATTCGCATAAGACACAACAATCAGCTTAAAATGAACATGTTATTCAAACGCTTGAGAGTGTTTGTTTTTCACAACTGTAAGCCCTGCGTTTGATTTGTTATTTATGCTATCCATATGAGAAGGCATGAAGGTATTAACATTTGGTCCATATTGCGTTATACTGAACAGACATTCATGATTCAGGACATATAGACGACCCATTCAGGCCCTAAAGTTCTCAGCCTGTCTAGCCTAATTCTGGATATTTATTGCAAATTGCCTTTTGCGCACTTTGATTACTTGTTCAACAAACTTACCAATCGTTATTGGTATCAGCGTAATAGCCATAGATTTTGCCTTCACAAGTGAATCCACTGTTGATTTGGCCAATCACGAGTCCTGCCCCATCAGGAAGGGTGAAGACTGATGGACCTGCTGGAGCTGCTGCAGCTGGTGGAGCCACTCTTCCGGTTGGTGCTGGTCGAGCTGCTGGTGCAGCCGCTGGGGCAGGTGGCGCTGCTCCAGCTGCTGGGGCAGGTGGGGCTGCTCCTGCTGCTGGTGCAGGGGCTGCCGGTGCAGGAGGATCTGCTGCTGGTGCATCAGCTGGAGCAGGAGCATCACCTTCTGCTGGGGCTTGACGGCGAACCTACGGTTTCATTAAATGTACATACATGTAAGTTTAGTGATTAGCAATGCATTTAATCTATATGTTGAATGCATGTGTGAAATCCTAAACGATACGAGTTTTTTAGTCTTAACACTGTACGATGCAAAATTCATTGCTCTTAGCTCTTTCCCTAGTGCTATTTATCAGCATATCACCTTCTGGTTCCTACACAGCGACTGTACATAACAAATATTGATTGCCACAAAATGTTTTGTAAAAAAAACTGAAGTGCACTTTTTGCAACACCAAAGGTGCAAAGAATATAAATCTTCCTCTAAACCACCAATCAATTATGTAAAGTAAATTCAAGAATGACAGGTTCCTGTACGAAATGTGTGCAAGCGTAATGGAACATCATTTAGCATAGTCAGCTTTTCAATGATGCTGCTGAATTGCATTTACCATACTTAACGATTTGTGGTTTGAGTTTAACTTATTCGGTTAAAATGCAATAAAAATCTACTTTTTTATAGCTTGACTCAAAAATACAACACAATCGAATAACTTAATGTAATAGTAACTGGGCTCTTTTGTGTTGGCATGCTACTTTCTTGATTTCATTCAATTTAAGCATGCTTCTGATTTCGCACTTCTGAATACTAATATACAAATTCGAGTTATCAGAAGCGGTACAATCTCTCTGACGAACCAAGCACAGCGAGTATATATATACAAGCATTTTTACATTACACAAAATTAAAATGATGTTGTTGATAGCTCGTAGATTTAAGATCAAAAGTGTAGCGTTATGGATTGCATGCAAAACGGAAAGAGTATATGCATCTTTTGAATTGCACTTACCAGATGAGGATTTGCGAATGTGGAGGAAATAACTGCCACC
This sequence comes from Xestoiulus laeticollis, assembly GCA_034698905.1. Lineage (NCBI taxonomy): Eukaryota > Metazoa > Arthropoda > Diplopoda > Julida > Julidae > Xestoiulus > Xestoiulus laeticollis. The sequence goes on from JAQGCC010000619.1 coordinate 17,975, forward strand.
AAGAAAACGACTGGAAAGAGAAAAAAGAATGGAAATCAATTACTGACAAGAGCAATTTATTAGGTGAATGCAATTTGTACTTTAGTGGTATGGCGCTCTTTTCATTCTATGGCTCCGTAACTTCTATTCTTGTACAAGACAAGCATATTTCTCTAAGATTAAATGCCTAGTCAGGAAAAATTAGGAAAATTCGTTTAAAGCACGATACAACACGAAGAGCTATGGCGAAATAAAAGGGAATGGAATCAAGATGTATGTTCGATATAAGCTAATTTAAGTGTGGAATTTCTCAACTTTTTTCTGCATTTAGAAACGTTGATTATTTCTAATGGCAGAAGTTGAAAAAGCCTGAAATTAGCAGCTTTTTCTTGGTAAAGAAAATGCAAAACCCAGCATGGAAATTCGAAAAATCATTATACTTGTATAGGTTGACCTACACTGAAGTGTATGATGGTCAGTGGTCACCTTGGTTGTGGCTTGCGTTTTTACTGCTAAATAATAAAGTAATGATAGGGATTTATCGTTTGCCAAATTTAAAATGTTGTGATGCATTCATAAACCATTTGGGGAAACGTTATCGAAATGACACGAGAGCAAGCGGGAATAGACATCTGTAGCAATGAATGTTATGTAGATTTATTCCGCAGAAGAATATGTAGTAGATTAGTAGTGTGGAATTACATTTGTATTCTTTTGCATAATGCATGCAAATGTAAAATTGAGGTTATATGCACAATCATAGCTATTTCTAATACGTGTTTTAAATTCGCAGGAGCGTTTGTTTAAGTTCTCATAGTGCACACATGTATGAGAGTATAACTTTCTCAATCTTTTTTTTTTTTTTCGTATTCCAAAGGGCTTTCTAGACTGCATGGATGCACATAAAAATGAAATCATTTTGAGACAACAAGTATATATGGAATGTGTCCTTTAAATTGGTGCTAAAGTGATTCCTTTGTATTTGGTTACAATCGGCTCTTCTGTCTCTTGTGCACGTTTTCTTTTGTTTTTTTTTTGTCGCCGTTTGAGCACGTAGAGTAAGCTGCCATCTCGATTATAAGGGCCCCCGAAGAATAGAAATGCTGTTATTTATAAAATATTGTCTCCGAAGATATTTTACGGCACGATTCAGGAAAGTCTCCACTATATTTTGAGAATACACAAGAAGTACAATGGTTTTTGGAGGATGCTTATAATATTGAGGGAGGTCCGCTGCACAACCACGGGCAAAGACATTCGGGGAGCTGTGAGTGATTATACTTTAGAATCCTTTCACATTTGTTGAAGCCAATATCAAAATAAAGGGGCTGCCATATGAAGCAGTTTGCTTTTGAACAGCAGATATTATATTGCTTGTGTGGCCTATATAGTTGAAGGGAAAAAATAGCGCCAAGACAGGAAGGAAGAAAAAGGGATGAAGATTGGTAAATGTCGACCAAGCTCATAAAAGCATCGAAACCCAATTCAAACGTAAATAGGCTACAGGACAATTCTGGATGGGAAAAAAAAAGCGGAAAGAATAATGCTGCCATTTCGATTTTGCATTGAAAAATGCAGCTTGTGTGACTTTCGTCGGAGGAAATCACCCATTTAATGCGGAGTGCTTTCCAGGCAAAGATTTTGCAGGAAAAAGCAGTGATATAAATTCTATATGGGTACATATGGTCGGATGGCTTTGATATGGGGACAAGGTTTGAAGCAGCTTTCTTAAGATCTTAGCTGCCAAGACACCAAATCTAGATTATGATGTGGTACACGTAGGATTTATTATGTCACGGTATATCATAATTCAATTTTTTTAAAGCTTGTTTATGGAGGCTTAACATCGATTTTTTTACAGAACGAAGTATTATTTTTTTATTTTCCCATTATTTTCCAAAGTTCAATTCCTTTTTATATTATAGAAAAATTTATTGATTTACTAAAATTTATTACATGTGATTTTCATATTTGGAAATGTTTTTTTTTTGTTTTTTTCTAGCTTGTCATCACTCGGATTTACTATAATCTATGGATTTCTCAGGTAAATGTGATGTCTTCAAGATTAAGATGGATATTTTGCATATGTTCTTGTTTAATTTTTGAATGTTAAAGTTGATCAATACTACATTTGTATTTGGAAAAGTTTAATGTAGTTTTAAAAGCAATTTTAAAAGGCTATGAAGTTTGTAATTTTATGGCAGATTTTCAAAGCTAATGTAGTCATTTTATAATCCACCACGTATGTCTTTTAATACGTTATTATTATATATCATCCCTGCACTATACAATGAAGTTTGCTGTAAATCTGCGTCAAGATATTTACGGTGTGGTCTTGAAGATGTCCCCCTCATAAAATATTCAACATGCTCGTATACGCTGATGGCATTTTTGAATCTGAACAAAAATCAATAGCTGACGAAGTCGTATTTTGTCATCAACAGAATATTATCAAAATATACCATTATACATGTATATATTATGGAAATGATATAGCTAAGGGCTAATATGTTGGAGCGTGCATCATTTCCATGGTAGCTAATGGATATCGCCATTGGATTAAACAAGTGTACAGAATTTGGAAATTATGCTAACTTAGTCGTTATCGATTTTCCTTCATGGAAATAAAGTGCAATTTTTATACGCATTTTTAAATTCTAATATCAAATTTAAAATACTCATTGGTATTTCTTCCTTAAGGGTGCATACATATTTTTTGTAAATCTCAGTGGGATTGCAGCACATTACTCATGCTGAAGGTTGCAATTGAAAAGCAGTTTTTTTGCTCAGGGCAATATAACATATAAGATTCTCGTACATGTACGAGGATCTTTAATTACAAATTCATGAATGCCATTTATGATCATCAGTATGGTGTTGTGGATATTCAACGTTTTGTCTGGCACATCATATGCTTCTGTTTGCATGCATTTTCTTTTACCTAGAACTTAGTAGATTACCTGACCTTAATTTATGAAACAGGTTTTTTTTTTTCCTTGTCAAAGAAGAGAAGGGTTACAGTAATGCTCTTTGGTTTAGAAAGTAGCTTGTCTACGAAATTTTTTAATCATGTAAACCTGTGCTGCCACCTAAACAGCTATCTGTTCAACTCTTTATTGTATGGCGCCATTTTTGCTTTTAAAGTACATGTATTATGCATTTAATATTATGCATTTTTAGTTCTTTGAAGGAAAAAACTAATTCAGTTACATCGGAAACGCAATGTATTATAATTCATATATATTTTTTTTGAAACACGGTATATCCATGCACTATAGGGTACATTAATGTACATTTGATATTAGATTAAATTTTTGAACCTGGCTTTTTATATTTAAAAGAAGATGGTAATACGATGCTATGAGAATCCAACAAAACATTTTTATGCTAGTACGTGTACAGCTATTAATTTCATAAGAGTTCCGAGTTTGCAGGCTTATGAGATTTAAGAAATCCACATTCACTGCGGTATTCTTTTCTGGGAGAAAAAAAACTGTATACGTAATTATAAAGCTCAAATTCCATATCTACGAGCTTTGTGTCAGAAATTAGTTAATGCTATTCTCTAAATTAATTTTTTGATGAAATGCTAGCATATGTACTCACGTACTATGTAGCACATACCTGATATTGCAGCTCACTCATGCAATGTGGAGGAAATATGGCCTTAGCAGAAGAAACTTTGTTGAAACATTGCACGTCTTTTGATGCTACTTAATGATTTTCTTTTCAAGTTTCAAGTTAAGTGACGTTTTCTCAATAAAAAAGTAATCAAGGTAAAAGCGTCTTCACCTGCACCAGGGAATTTTTGCTATGCAAATGCGGCTATTTAATAGGCTATCTCGTTTAGGGTTTCGCGCTATTTTACCAATATTCCCAAATGGAATTAAAATGTTGACAGCTGCACCCAATGTTCCGAAATGTAAGCGAATAATCTGATTTGGCTTGCACATAATTTGTATAAGAGAAAAATGTGTTCATTTTAATTTTGCATTAAACTTATGTTGCCCTATATCCATACAAATTAATATTCAGGAATATAATTTTTGAAAAAAATATATCCAGAAGCTATAAATTTAATAAATGAAATTACTCGGTGCATTAAGCTCCTTTAATTGAAATTTATTATATAGCTGTAAAATGAACGCTCCTTATAGTACTATATCCACTTTGTACGGATGCATGAGTTGTGCATGAAACCATTCCTCATAATTTATAGAAGCTTATGCGGGCTACTGAATGCTATAACTTAAATAATATACACGGAGGCGTTGAGAATATATAGTAATGTACAATGTATAACACGCATTTTCGTTTTAGCGAAATGTATGGGCTTTAAAGTTTCTAGAAATATATGTATACAGATTTATGACGATCCACCCCTCTTTTCCTCGCTTTCGCTTAATTTTCCTTTAAAATTGAGTCCGTTTATCAACGTGCAGCTTCTCTATAATTATTGAAATAAATTCGTTTTCCCAAATCTTATGCAATTCATAAATTCGTGCCATCATATTCGCTCTGAATTGGGATATTTATATCAGTTGTGCATGGATATGGATACTGCACTGCATGCAACGAGGAAATGATCATGAGTTTTCATAGCCTAATAAAAAATTAATTCAGAAGCTATTTGAAGGAGACCTGTATGCGTCTTGGGAATTGCTAGCTTTCCCCAGATATACGTTTGTATATACAAAGTATTTCTGATATAAAAAGTTGGCAATTTACTTGCATTACCTTCCCTTGGTTAAAAAATACATCTACGGAATAACCGCGCATTTATTATGCACATATTTTGCCCCCTGCCATCATCTTGTGCATTTTTAAAGAGATGATACTAAAAAAGAACACGTTTTCTTCATTTATTTTTGCGGCGAGATGTTTTAATGCTAAAATGATAGGCAATTTCAACTTTTAGATTTCATATAGGTATCTAGGTATATAGCGAAGAATTTATATAATTTTGAAGTGCAGTGATCTATACATGGTTTGATTTCACCTATATACGTGACGTTTTTAAATTCCCAAGACGTGTACAAATTGGAAATTTTCGACTATATATTTGGGATTTATACATGTATGTATACTCGAAAAGTCTGTACAAGATGGATGAAATATCAATGTAACTATACATGCGAGGGTTTGAATCAGATTGATATACAGTATGTCAAATATCTTATTTGCTGATAAGGTTTACTTTAGAAAAGTGCGCACGCACTTTGCTATATAGGTTCAAAAAGGAAAATATATGGAGATATTTGAAAAAAAAAATGATGACGCTATAGATATATGGACCATAAAAATTCACACGAAGATATATAGGATCGAACTCTGCGAAATCAAAGCAGCTTTTTAAAAAAAGTATTCTTGAAAGTCTTCCCTTGTTCCATGTTTTTCCTAGCTTTTAAATTTATAGGGGTCTTGTATAGCCATCGCGTTTAATTCATGGCTGTAATTAACAGCGCTAAGTGCTCCATATATTTACATTTTCAGCAAACGCGGCTTTCTTGAAAATGTGGTGCTGCGCGTGTTTCAATGATTAAATCGGTGTATACAGAAAAAAAAAGGCAATGTTAGCTCCTTTGGCCGTTTTAATCTATACGTTGGCCCAGTCATGCTGATTTAACACGTTTCAGAAAATTTGGATTTCAATGTTCTTTTAGCCAAACAAGAAGGTGCTGAGAAAAGCACTTTCGCTATACCGAATGCACCCTTTTTGGCGAATGAGCGAGTTATCTAACCTGACAGTGCTAAATTTTGAGCATGCATGAATGTACATGCATTTTACATGGCTAGGTCAACTGGCGTGCATCCCGCAACCGTTTTATTCGCTCGCAATGTTTGTCGTAAGACATTCAGACTGTCACGCATTGTGCCAATCATTAAAAATTGACGACTGTGAAAGCTATTTGATGAGATGGTTGAGGGGAAAACGTCCACTAAACCTTGCCAACAAAAACATCGCCTACCCTCGTCTAATGGAATTTGGCTTAAAAATGCATGAGCGTCGTTGGCATCTGGGAAAAGATTTTGTCCAATTTCGAGCCCGCATGACTTCTTGTTAGATTGTGTAAAGCCCATTTCCAGAGCTCATTTCGGGGTTCTCTAGCTCAGCTATATTGGAAAAAAACAACGTGTTGAACTGTATACCATCATACAAATATCGAGCAATGCACATATGCCAATGTGCATAAGCGAGCTTGCATGGTTTGCTGCCAAGGCTCCAAATTCTTAATGCAAAATGCGCAAATGATGGCAAAACTATAATCGATCATTCGTGCCTCGAAGCCAGATTAAATCCTCCAAAGAGCAGCTTGCACCTTTTCTGTTGCAAAATGCATCTTCGATAATGATGCAAATACATTGTGCGAAAGAAGCAAGCTCGCTATTCCAACGTTGTTTTCGTTTTTTTCTTTCCAGACTTTGTTCACTTTTTCTCTTCCTATATATAAGCTTGTTTAAAAAAATGTCATTTGACAAAAAAATGCTGAATTTCCATTTCGGGGAAATATAGTTAAAGTGATGTCTCTGGTGCCATGCCATTATTTCTCCCACGCTTGTGCTTTTAATACGCCTTGTATAGTTTCTTTCACGTGTCACGTCGATTCTTGCAAGGAAGTTATTTTAGACATTCTTTATTTAAAAGGAAATTGGTATACGCCCCCCATTAAAAAAAACCCTGGTGTTCCATTTGAATTTTATGAATAAATTGATTGGCACACTGCTATCACCTACCAAGTAGCTCTCGTGCATTGATGCCTGCATATGCTCACTCTCAGATGCTGTACAATTTTTCTTGAGCTACTTTACATGCACTTCTTGTTTTTATTTTTGAGCATAACATTGTTTGCATATAGCGTGCTTGTCGTTAATGGAGTGTTTTTTTTCTTCTTCATATACACTATGATTATGCAGACGCATAACTTTAGGCAAAGCTTATTTTCGTGCAGACTAATAATTCTAATTTAATCAGTGTATTGATTCGTAATATATTTTTTTTTGAATTGATCGATGTGAAAACAAAAGTTAATGTGCATGAAAAGTACTGCAATTCGCTAATTGATTTTTGTATATATAAAATTTCGTTTGAGTTTACTTGCTTGATTGTTTCTCAGTCTGTGCATGAGGCCTGCATGATAAATACTTTTTTTGTTACTTTGGAAGACGTCTTTATATATAAACAGTACTGCTCAATTGTTCCCATATATGAGACCCGTATGGCAAACACTCGTGTTTTATGCTACAAAGAAATAATTTTTATTTTCAACTCAAGGAAACACTCCTCTTAACCTGCTTTATAGAAGAAAAAAACGACGCCTTTTCTAAGAAATCTGCTTTAGAATTGGGTAATGTTTGCATTTTAAGCAGTTTTCGCAAGCTTTTAAAAGTATTTTGAGGTCTTGCAAGTAAACATCTCTTTTAAGTAAATATAATCATTAAACATAAGTTCAATTCACTTTTTTTAGTTCTACAGACGGTTGATTTCTGGCTTGCTTGCTAAGTCAATTCGTGAAGGAGTATTTGAGATCTGCATTGAATTGCATTATCATGCATGCGTGATAAAGTCATGAAGACTTTCACCAGAGCTTACTTCATTTCAAGTTTGAATTACTCTGAAATGCATCTTTAACCAAACACACAGCGTGTAATTACAAATTTGAATTAGACCTTTAAAGTGAAGCTAGTTAATTATTCTGCTCTCTTGATCTGTTTTTTTAAAATCGGATTCCTATTTCTAGTTTACATTTAATGAGTCAGATAAAGTTTGAAGGATATATAGGTTTAATTTAATTTTTTATATATACAGTATATATAACACATTGATTTTACGTAATTAGCCTTATTACGGTTAAGGCAACCCATGGTGCTTTTGTGCTACCATTACAGAATTGCATGGCATTTTAATTTTGTTTCGCCATGGAGACTGTGTACAACTTATTGGTATTTCACGTTCTGGAATTTAATTTCAAAATGTCCAGTTTGAAAATTGCTATACAGCTAGCATATTTATGCAGACGTCGAGCTGTAGTGTATATTTGCATTGCCATGGGTCAAAGTATGTATATTTCAACAAACTCAAATTATCCAATAATGTATACGTTCCTACGGGCCTTTAACGTCTTAATTTCCCTAATGGATTCATCTGCCTCGTCTCTCTTGATATTACTCCTTTCACATCAACCATAAAACAAGAAAGTTACACGTATTTGGCGAAATTGAATTTATGCAAGAACTATTAAATTCCCTCTGAATTTTTCACTTTGCGCTAGCTCAAATAACTAAGGTTGAAGTTACTGAAAGATAATTGAAATAGTCGCTTAACTGATGTCATATAATAAATTGCATCACAAACACATATGCATCGTGAGAGTATTGGATTTTCACTCGAATATTAATCTCTTCCGGAGTTTTTACGACAATGACGCATTTTAGTGTATTCTGTTTTGTAATTCAGCTTTATTTCTGGTTTAAAAGAAGCTCGGTGATCATTTCACGTTCTCAATCTAATCTAAGAAAGCAATTTTTGCGGAAAGATTATATCCCCGCATATCATCCTTGATTTAATTAAACTGGCGCGTGCACTTAAAAGCCTTCCTTAACTTAACATTTTCCCATCACGTTTAAAGCCTCCATATAGAAGTTCATACAGTATATTTCACCTGCAATTGCATCATATTTTTTGAAATTGATAACAAAAGATAATGGGATGATGCATCAGCTTTAGGTACTGCCAAGCTTGCATGCTTTATAGCGGTTTAATAAATATCAGACTGGGGTTTTTTATCATCAGGTGCAATTCACCGTGCATTTGAAGAACGTATTATAGTGATCGCGTAGTCGACACCAAGCTTTAAGCACTAAAGCAGATTGAAGCATTTTTGAGTGGATTGAGCAGGAGTACATGTATATCCATTAATATGATATACATATACACTGTACACGGTTAACTCAAACAACGTTGGGAGCCACTGTCATGATGCTATAGATGAAAATCTAGCCATTTGAGCGCCTTTCAAAGTGGAGTGTTATTCTTCATAATTGCAATCAATAACTTAAGTTAGGAAGCCACACTCATCCATGGGTTTGTAATATAGCAGCTGATGTAAAGTACACGAAAAACATGATTGGCTCCTTTCAATTTCTTGATTAAATTTATAATACTTGCACCATTGTTCTAAAAATATTGACTTAACTGTCTCGGTACGATGAAGTACAGATTTGTATAGGATTTTATGTCGTTTTATAAAGTACTGAAATGGAAGAGAAAATAAAGATGCATGGGGGTACACTTAAGTGTCAGAAGAGCTTTGTGGAATCTCTTGATGTTGGAAACGTTTTTGTTTTGCTCTGTCAAAAAGACTAATTTGGCAATATATATGTAGGCCTACTCGTTATTGGTATTTCGATGTTCAATATATGGAGCAATCCTTTCAATTCTTATCTCTGAACCGACTACTTTTCCGTGACCATCTCGTCTGTTTGATATTGGCATTGAGAAAGTCACGTTTTCTGATGAGATACTGATTCAATGTCAGTTTGTTTCAAATTGAAAGTTAATCTTCTTTTGACAGTACAGAATTTACGAAATGCATTTCCTGTGCAATGGTGACCTTAAGAGATTTTAATATTATATCGATGATTAAATTGCGTTTATAATATACATGTATACAAGTGTACATGCATTTTTTTTAGCACAGAAAGAAAAAAAAGGTGTTTATTTGAAGGCCAGTGTTAGACAACTGGGAAAAGCAATGCCAAAAACGCAAATCATGGGATTTGGGTCAAAAATAATTATTGGTTCAAGATTTTGCTTTTGATTTTTAACGGATGTGGTTGCGATTATCTATCCTTATTTTTACTTTTTTTAAAATTGGGCATTTTCACTAATTTTTCATTCATCATGGGCTCAATTCATTTGCTTATACTTTTAACAATTTGCGAACGCGATTCTAAAAATATTTTGGAATATGCCTTAGTAATATAAAAAATATACCCTTTATATTAAGCATAGTAAAGAAAAAAGTGACTGTTTTGTGGAAATGCAGTATATGCAATTTAGAAATTGCATCCTACCTCCATATATTTCTCTAGAACTTTTATCTTTTAGGCAATCACCATTATGCATATATAACTACTAAAAGTGACTAGTTTATGAATGCAAATGTCTATTCTAATTACAATTTATATTCTCCATTCTTAGCGCCGTAAGCTTTTATGCAAAAACTTCTTTATGGACCAAAATTATGCGAATGCCTTGGTGCTAACATGTTTTGGCATGTATTTCAAGCTAAAAAAAACTATAGAACTATACTTTGTATTTCCAAGAAACAAATTTTGAACACACTTTCAAATTTCGGTAGAAGCATAGCTTGTATACCAAAACAATAGAAGGAAAATTTATAGAACTTAGAGAGATTGCCAGCAATATAACCTGGTTGCCACTCAGATGACCTTTATGCGTATCTTCACATTATATAGTACAACTGTATTATCGCTTGGTGCAAAGGTCTCTAGACTGAAAGTCTTGTTTTTTTTTTCTTGGTTTTTAAAACATAAATTTAGTATTGATTTTATTTTAAGGCAAAATAGAAACAAACGAAAGCATTGTATTAGCTATACATGTATTTAAATGGAAATAGGGGGGTTAAAACAGCATACATTTAGCTCGATATAAGCTACAGTATACGTGTATGACATTACTTAAAATAATAGGTTATGGGAACATGATTTATTTATTTATTTATTGTATGATTGACCATACATCTCATGTTTCTATAATAATTAACTCTCTCTTGAATATAGAATGTTAAATATACGATTTAATACTGTATTTTCGACTAAGAACTTAGATGGAATACCCTGATGTTTCATGATGTTCTAATGCTATAGTGGTATTAAGGTATTTGGCTACACATACATGTATACGATATACATCACCTCGTGCTATACATTATGTTTTGCCTAATGAGAATTTCCAAAATGCATTTAGTTAATGACACGAAGATTAATGCACCATCATTTAATTTGCGAATTTAATCGACATATAAGCCTATACTCCCGGGTAATGACTCGCATAAAAGCCGCTGCTGTTTCTCTATACACATAACTTATAACCAGGTGAGACGATTTAATATGTTGTCAGTGGAATTTTTTCGTGCCCATAAAAAATAGAAAACATGGTCTTTGACTTAATGCAAAAATAATTTCAATTCAAGCACTAAGAGGTCATTGCATTTCGAATCTGTGTCGTGGTTTTAGTAAAATTGTTTGCTACTTGTGTGGTTGGCATCTTTGCAGGAAAACTAGTATCAGGGTTAGCTTTCTCTAACTTTATTTTGCGGAAAAGTTTGCTTCTAGGATGGATGAGGGGAAAAAGAAACTTAAGTTTACTTCCGAAATTGACTTTTGAGGGGAATCATGCGTGTAATGTAGATGCCCGAGCTATATACTGGCTTTCAGAGAGATCCATTTCCGAGGCAGATCGCTTCGCAATGGCACATTCTCATACATAAATGCAAAACCTGATGTAAATTTGCATCATCCATATTTTATCATTGTCGATCATTCAATTTGCGCCGCATCCCAAGTGAACCCATGAATATTCATGAACAGCGCGGTTTCAATCGAGGTGGAAAACACAATTTGTTAGATGTGATGCAGGAGACTTAAAATGAAATGTAGTGGAAAAATGTCGTCAAGTTGCCTTTTTTTTCCTTGAAAAATGTGACATTGATCAGCTAGACTGCCGGTATACGAAACTTCCTATTTATTTTCATTGTAGGGCCTACATTGGCATTGGGTTTGACTGAACTAAAGCTGGCCTTTTCTCTATTCAAAATGGCCTTAATACCAATCAAACAACGCATTTGAACTTAACAACTACAGTTATTTCAGTCTCTGAACTTTTAAGACCTTCATATTGCCTTTAAATAAAACGTGAACGAGTAGAAACTTATTGTAAATTACGTCGTTGTAGTCTTGAAAGTGTCTGTTATTGTAATTTCATACCCATTTTTAGCCTTCTCTTGAAATTTCCAGTTGCTTAAATAGAATATATTTCCATATTTTTACAAGTAAATTACACTGTATTTCTAGTTTCACGTCTTAAAAAGTCTGACAATAGTTATACGATGAATGGATATAATTTTCTGCTCTGATATAACCAACAATAGTTTTACTTAGTTCGTACTGTTCTTAAACGTTTCATGCTAATAATAATTCTCCAATGTTTGAAATTTGAAAATATTTTTGTATATTGCAATCGAAATGTTCATTATCTAAGATGACAATTAATTAATGAAAGTATATCATATTTACATCTGGAATATATATTTTTAATGAGGTTTTATTTTATCAGCTATATAGTATATAATACTATGCTATCTACTTGAAATTTGTGAAAAATAAAAGAAGATAATTTACTTCAAAGTCTGCCATAACATTACTTTTAGGCTACAGTATTTATTATTGCATTTATGTTGCAGTCCACATAGCCAACACAATAAACTATATACGGTCATCTATTTTAACCTATTGATTGGCTAGCCAAGAAAAGGTCAACCGTCCTAATTGACGTGGCTTTAGGGTGGCTGTTTATCTCATCTGTTCTAGGCTGCAATTTCTGTGTATGAATTATGGAATGTTAGAATTGCTCATTAGTCTTTGCCTATCTCCTGTCAGGAATGGAGAGCGCTTTGGAAGCCACCAATTATTAGCACATTCTCCTAAGGGAGAATTATACCCTTCCTTCAATGTCCGTATCATCCCTTCACCTTACCTTGTGCATCTTTCAACGTAAACCTTTTCACATCCCTAGATGCTCTCAAATTACTATCACGTTAACTCTTAAGGTAAAAAAAACACCAGAAAACGCCTAGCTTGGCTGTAATACATATGCAATAGATGGGCTTACTTGCTAGTTGCTGTTTCATCTTGCTGTTGGATTGGTCACGTTTGTATCACTCGACAATGAATAAGCTGGAAATTATCCTGTAATGCTGGAATGGAAAGAGAAAAACGTAATTAGACACCCTGTTTGCAATTAATTAGAAGATGCGTTAGGCCTCTTCTGAGTTTGAACCTTTAGGATATTATTTTTTTATATTTTTTTTTGGGAAGAATTTATAGTATTGCAATTTATCTGGAAGCTGGAGGATCAAGATCAGATTTATGGAACATCATTTATGGAGCAGTTTTTTGGTTCACTAACCCTTGTCACGTTTCTCTTGAATTTAACAACTTATGGATATATTGCTCAGATTGTCATTTTTTTTTGCTCAGATTGATTTCATTCTCACAATGGAATTGAATAAATAGCGTAAACTTGGGGGTACATTGTAAAATGTATGACTATACATAGATTCAAAAGAAGGAATTTTTTCGGTAAATGACATCTTTGTGCAGAAAACTTACAAGTTCACCTTTTCGAATAGCAAAATTGAGAATTTTTTTAAAGGAAAAAATAACACGACGTGAATGTAGGCACTGGTTGTGAAATCCTACATATGCAATGCTTGCTCATCTCTTTTAAATTGGTATAAACCTATGTTCACATAGATATACATTGCGCATCAGAGATGGAGTCTCTTTACAGCAATACAAGCAGCCTGTTCTCACACCAACTTATTTTGCATATATGGAAATGAGCTTTAGTATTCCATTCACGAGTGCATTGCGGATATTGCTTCTTATACATTAAATTTTTCTGTCATTTGCAAAATTGTCATTTTGAATATCTCACATAAGAATCGATTTCAATTTGCACGAATTGTTATTAAGCTAAACTGATTTTGCGCATCTGGCAATAAGATGATGAGATAACCACTCATATAATGATTTTCAAATCAGTGCCAGCTTTTGAAATGATCCATAAGAGAACTTTTTTTTTTCATCTAAGATTGGAAATTGGTGAGGGGTATAGTAGTTGTGTTGAATGTTTTGAATTAATAATCCATGCTAATTTCTAATTAGTGAAAATAAGCAAGATACATTATATGCTTTGAAGTCATTGATCAGTGTTTAGAATACAATAACTGAAGATGATTAATTTGAAATAAAAAAATGAAAAATGAAAAAAAAAGTCAGTTATCAAATTCAAGCAATCTTCCCAATCTCCCAATCAATTTTTTTCTTAAATTGATAAAACACACATTAATCTTAGACATTTTACTAGAGAATTTTCATAGAGAATGGCATCGCAATAAATTTCTATTTCACAGCGAATGGCATATAGCAATAAATATAATTTCAAATTCTTAGTTCACAATGTGAAAAAAACAATAATGTAATGATTAAAAACGATAAAATTATTTTAAATTTAGACATAAAAATGTTAAACTATTATTATCATAATAAAGATTATCCTAATTGTTATTGCAGATGCCAATCTCAACTGGCATTTTTGCCGCACGCAGAGTATAGTCCCATGTATTAGCCGCATATTACATGCGACTGCGCATATCTACCGACGTAATGTAAACTGCGTTCAAAACGAATAATTCGGTCGTAGATTAAAAATAGTTCCAACGTTAGGCACTCAATTCTTGATAATAGAAAAAGTCCACGAAAATTGCGAAGAGATGCACAAGTTTCCAGTTTGGCGAATAGGCACCGAATGTATCCGAATTACAGCGCGCTTCCTTATAGATACGACTTATACAGAGCACACTGGCATTGCCTTATCTAGCAGGAGAGTTGGTTCTTACCTGGGATCAGCTTTTCCACTTTTTAATAAGAGAATGAACCACAGATGATGCGAGTGAGATGTGGATTGGGAAGAGTTGAGCTGCTTATATATCCACATCAGAGCGCACACATTTGTCATCACGTGATTCTTCGTTTTCTGCCACTAATATGCTGGATGCTCGAAAATGGGTCAGGTTAAGTGTTCGTGTTAAGGGCATGCGGCAGGTGAACCGATAGCAGCTACCTGCCAAGGGCGGACCGTGCAGGTGACTACACACAAAACACATTCACTGCTTCTCTCTTTTTCGCTCTTCTTCACTCGCACTCGCAATAGAGATTTGGAGGAGGCAACTCTTGCCTTTGACGGAGAGTCGATGCTTCTACCACCGCGTACTGCCACAATTGGTTGCCGGATGAAACAGCCACGTGCTGATGCTAGCTGCTGCT
>JAQGCC010000620.1:0-33053 GCA_034698905.1 Xestoiulus laeticollis
ATTAAATGTTCATAATTATCAGTAAGCGCTTTTTAAAGACTTGGCATCGATTCCATGCAGCCTGTTTGAAGCACTTAGTTGGGAACTCAATGGTCAAGTGCATTACGTAGGGAGGCTAAGACCCATCCTGGGGACTAAAAAAGTGTTCAATGTACAAAGTATACAGGTGTTCATTGTATCGTGGTCTGTCCTAATGTTAGTTCTATGGAAGCTGTACGGGACCAGCCAAAAGTGTTCAAGTTAGGGATTAAGTGTAGTTAGGGATTAAGTGTTCACTTTATAAAGGTGTTTCAATCTGACAGGGTTCACTGTATAATGTTTCCACTGACTGGCACAGAGGGCGCTGCGCTAGCGTGAACCTTATCTATTGCAAGTACAGCGAAAACAGTGAATAGCAATTAACCCTCCATATAGCGGACTACCTGGAACCCTTACAGTAGACACGGGTGTGCCGATCCCCACTAATAGCTGGACAAGCAAGTAGCACTCCCTCCAAGCAGCGCATCTTATGGTGATCTACCCCAATGGGGTGCGCTATTCACAGGTTTCACTGTACAGGATCTGAACAAAAAAAAACGCAAGCATGTTTTTTTTTAGAATGTCCCTTTTTGTCCTTTCTTCATATTTTCAATGCAATCAGACGCCTGCATTTAATCCTGTTTTTATGTTCGCTATATCTTTTAATTAGCATAATGACATTGTTACCATCATTGATAAACTGTATTGCTATAGGTTAATCCAGTAATTTTTATCATGGTTTTCACTTTACCAATTTCTTGGAGTTTGCTCGTTGTCTTGACAACGAGGATATTATCCACATTACCTAAATGCGAGTAAGCCAATTAGCATGATGGCTGACATGATGTAATAAATGCTGCGATGTCGTTTTTGAGATGACAGAAGAACCTGGAAATAGCTTTCATGCGCCCTAGGCGAGACTTTTTGCGCCCCAATGGTTGAAACTTTTTTTAAAATGTCACTTCAGACATTGGATTGGGGTTCAATTTTGTTAGTACAAGTTCTTTGTTTTTAAACTATAGTGTCATTTATTACTGGATTCTCGTTCAGTGTATTTTCAAAGTGCGGAAGACGTTGACGTCTGATGGGAAGAAGTAGTTTGGATTGTGGTGTCAGTTTGGTCATTTATATTCAAGTTGGGGCTATCGTTTTATTTTTTACTGGATTTGTTGGAATCTCTATGACATTTTCAGCGTAGAAGCCAATGAAAAAAGTGCCTCTTGACGTCCCTGGAATGTGTTGGTTGGGATATCAGTTTGCTTACTTTTATTGATACTGGATTTTGAAGTTTTGGATGAAATTGGAGACTTAAGACTGTTGATCATTGAAATACTGTCTTGATATTGTGCGACATATGTTAAAATTAGCTTAAAATTAATATGGTTGATTTGCATCTGCATCTGTTTGGGATGCATTGCATTATTCTAAAGCGTTCCAACAGATCAGGGATATAGACCTGGAATAAATAGTCAGGAAAAATTCATTCATTTTGAACGAGTCAGCTTGTTACTACATGTACTGTTTTATTGTTTTCACATGCCAAGTTATCATGATACACTTGGCTAGCACGACATCTAGTATAGAAATGGGGAATTTCCCTTTTGACTCATTTTAGCATAATTTTACAAAACAAAATTTGGAATCGGGCATATGTTTTTACACAATTTTAGCCAAAAGGATTGTTCTTATTTAGGGGGATATTATAATACACTTTTAAAATTCTCAAGGAACCACAGAGTTACTTAGAATATAAATAAAATCATTTAATAATTAGTTGTCATTTGATCCCATTGCTTGTCTCACAAGTTTCATTAGCATATTCCATAATCCCATTATTCCTATAGTTGTTCTCTATGAGACCACTTAAGTAACCTACTAAAAAAATCCAACACGACAAGGAACAAACTGTTTTAATGGTTGTTATTGTGATTACAAGTTGAATTCAAGATGGCCGTCCTTTGCTGAACATTGTAAATTGTATACTGTGACAGTTTCTTTGTACAAAAAAAAAATAAAACAAACAAGATATCATTAAGACAACATCAGTCCTCAAGATGGCCATGGATAATTGTTTTAAAAAATTAGAAAAGTTTTGTTTTTGGAGGAACCTTTTGTTTCAACATTACACTCTTGATTCCATTCCATTCCATTACATTCTCCATTACACAAATAATAAATTTGCCATCAGTTTCATTGAGGTTATCCCGCCTAGCTTCCCTTGGGTTTTGGGTATAGAGGGTCTTTAACACAGTTTCTTGTTGTTATTAGGCATGTATGCAACGAGGACTCGTGTTCAAAAAGCGACTGGAATCTTTGGCTCAGGGCTGAATCTATTTTGGTTTGGCCCATTATATAAAGTCAAAGCTATGGTGATATAATGTGTAAAGGCGCTCTTTTTTTGTCTTCATTGCTTGGCTCTCTCATTACTTACTCGTTGGTTTGGTTGGCAAAAAAATTTTTTTAGGTTTTTGTTTTAGCTGAGCTGTTCTCATTCTTGGCCAATTTTGTTTTTCGGTTCCACTTTTGTACTTTGCTTTTACTATGCCATCCCATATGTCTATTGTTTCCCGCGTGTGTGTTTTAACTCCTCCGTACTCCTCTTCCTGGACTTAAAAATCGGTGTGAATCACCTCTGGAATCACCGATTCTCTTATTTGGATTCACGTATACTCTTGACAAAACACAATGTTTCCACAGACGCATTTTGCTGCAAGGTAGGGCCACACGTTTTCACCATTTGAAATTTTGGGGTGTGCCTCCCTCTCCTTTAATATCCATTGCATCATGCCCTTGATCTCTATTTTTAATGCTTTTGGGGGGTTTCTTATATAGTATGACGTTGTCGACACGTGGTCAGAGTAATGCATCACACTGGAGGAAAAATATTTGTTTATATCATCCATTTTTGCATGCTTTAATCAATGAGCTTCTTGACTGTAATCATGCTTTGCAACATTTCTGTGATAAATGCTCGACATGTTAAACTGCTCAAATCCACTTCAAGACGCTCATATTGTAGGGCATACTAAAATTTCCAGATGCATACTTTAAATATTTAAATGTATTTCATTTTTTTTAGTAAAATTTTCATTTCTTTGTCTGAGAGGCTTTGCATCACTGTTTTCAATAAATTAGTTTGTAAACTAGGAATTTTGCAAGAAGCCGAAGAAAAAAATTGACATGTATTTTAAGTATAGGCATAATTATTTTGCAGCTATATCGATTTGAAATTAATAAGTAATCAATGCAGGAAGCATCCAAATTTATTCAATAACAGCTTGTGTATTCGTTGTTATAATATCATCTCCTGTGACTATCATCTAGCTGTGACTCGTACAGTACTTTCACTGAAATTCGTCAACCTACTAATAAAAACTTATTTTTATTAGTAAAAAATTTTAAATCAGATCTGAAGAGAAAAAAAATACGTTTTAATAGTAATTTGTGTGATGAATTCAAACTGGTAAATTCAATTGTCATATTTTTTTTTAATTTGCCATGAGGTTGGTAAAGGAAAATTGTTTTAAAAACTTTAATCAGGGAAGTTGAAAATTTGATTTTTGGGGAAATTTTGTAAAGCCACGAATAAGTCAGCCATAACTTAAACCGTTACATTCAAAGCCTCATGTTCAAATTTAGCAGATGTAACAGATATTCATAAATTTAGTTAGTAACCATTTACACAGCAGACGACACAAATGGCCTGACGCTCCATAAAACCTGTATAAATCTTTGTCATAAGCTGTATAGTTTACAGGTTTATGATCCATTCTT
Organism: Xestoiulus laeticollis; assembly: GCA_034698905.1. NCBI lineage: Eukaryota > Metazoa > Arthropoda > Diplopoda > Julida > Julidae > Xestoiulus > Xestoiulus laeticollis. The sequence continues at coordinate 3,793 of JAQGCC010000620.1, forward strand.
GCGTGCTGAACGAAAATTTGTATCATGTTCCATAAGGCAAAGTGAAAATTACTAGGCAAAGTGATTAATTGCAACAAAAAAACATGCTTGAGATTCGCGCTGTAGAAGTGAAACTTTTTAGCTCCTAGTTTACATTTGTTAACGATTTTTATTAGTCTTTATCAATTTCCATAGATTGATTCACTCCAAGAAAGAAATTATGGGTTAACTTGTCTTTTTTTTCATTTCACTTTAAACACATTGGAAATTCGTATAGCTAAATGATTAAGGGCCGGTTACACCAACTAAGGTGAAAATCTAAGGTTTACTAACCTCAGGTTAAAATATAACTCCTGGTTAACCTCCAGGTTTGCTGTATGTGTTGCACCAATTAACCCTTGATAAAATAACCCAGAGATATGGAACCCATGCAGAAAACAAAATGGCCTTTATCTTATTACAGAATATTAACCTGAGGTTACCCCGGCCTGAAAAGGAAAGAAACAATTTTAACACAGAACCACATAAGAAATAAACCTTATCCAGCGATCTAATTATGATACTGAAATGAAATTTTAGGAAGTTTAAGATAATAGTACAAAATAATTATTAATGAGTTTTTTCAAAATTTTAAAATAGAGATTTTTTGAAATATCAATGAAAAAACCATCTTCATATGGCGCGACTGTTGATGGTAAAGTTGAATAGGGTAAAAAAAAGGACCTGAAAAATTCAAATTGGTCACGCTCAATATGCCGTGAGCATTTGGAGAGGACCCTTAACATATATATCCTTTTTTTTGTAAGCATGCATGTATGATAAGTATATAGCATGATGTATGACGTTCCCGCCCGGCTTGACACAGTTGTTGGCATCATCAGGAATACACGGATTTGAGAGGGAGAAAAAAAAAAGCCCACGTTTTAAGATTAGCAATCATTATTTGGTCGAGATCACTCACATAAGATCTTGGCAAAAGAATTTTACACCGAGCCGCAATATGCCAGGCACTTAATATGCTCCTGGTGTGTTGGAAACCCAAAGGCCGAAAATATATATATGTGGGGGAGAAATCCAAAAAGCAAGCATGGACGAACGGAATATCAATCGCCAACACCTTTTTACCAAAAAGTATTGATGAAATGTCAACAAATAACTCATTCGTGCAACTTGAAAAGAAATTTCCAATATGTACGTGAGGACAGATTTGGGAGGCGGTCTAGAAGTAGTACACTTTCCACCCTGTCTTGAAATGTTGTTAGGTGGCTGCTAAAAAGCGTGACCACAATGCCAGATTGCGATAAACCAAATTCGTCGACGAGGATTTGGTAGTCAAAGTCTGACCTTTGGAATGATTCACCCATGTTTTGACTAGAGATTAGCATGGGAAATTAGGGACATTGGCTAGATTTGGATATGTTAGGAACTTGGATAGGTCTGGAATTGTTAGGGAACATGGATATAGATCTGGAATTACTTGTAATTATCAGGGAGCTTGGATAGATCTGGAATTACACGTAATTGTCAGGGAACTAGGAGATGGCCATTGGCGCCGAGAGCCGGGACCGGGGTAAAAATTGTTACCGGGCCCCCAGAAAAAACAATTGTTTTTTTGGGGCCCTTAAAACTTTTGCCACCTCAAGGGTCCCATTTCAATCGAAAAAAAAAAAAAATAAGAGAAAAACACTCAAAACTACCAGAAATTTGTTAAAATAAACCGCTGTCCGGGCCCGGAGAAGATGGGTATGGACAAGGTAAGCGTTGCAAACAGCGCATGCGCAAGCAGGTAGCGCCACGTAGTGCCAAATAATAATTGAAAACTTGTAGGGGAGAGGAGGTCGCAGTATCAAGCAATGAAGATTGTTTCTTCATTAATATTTCAAAAAGTTACTATTTTAAAATTTTGAACAAATTCGCAAAATTATTTCGTACAATTAATTATCTTAAACCTCCCAAAGTTTCATTTTGGTTTCATTATTATTTAATTAAAGGTTTATTTCTAATGTGGTTCTGTGTTAAAAATCGTGTTTCTATCCCCTAGGAAAATTGCAACTTACTACCATAAGGGGGCGCTGCACGTAACACGTAGCATAATTTTGTGTAACATGATTTTTAATTCAGATAAAACAAAAAAGTAACATGATTTTTGAGCAGCAAAGACAAGAAAGTTGTTAGGCATGTTGTAATATTTTTAAAATGTCGGTCGTCGGGATGCATAGGGAAAATTGTTTGAAACCGGAAAAGTAAGGGAAATATATTTTCTGATGGGACTCTGCTTTAGTTCACTGCACTGATTATAGATGTTGCGCTAAGTTTGTACGAGGACGTGTGGGGATCACAGATTTTGACAAAAACAAAATTGTATAGAGGAAAAAAGGCCTTTCGATTCGAATATAAATCGCGTTGGAAAGATTTTGTCGAATAGAAATACGTTCTCTATATTTCGCATTTCCCGATTGGGGATTTCTATATAAAGCTATTTTATAAGCAATCGGAAAGTTGCTCCACAACACCGAGATGTGAACCGGCCAAATTTCATTCAGAGAAAGATGTATCCAATTTTTGAAGAATTTGTCGTATATCGGAAATTAAGCGACGAAACAAAATGTGATATAGATTACTTTTTTCTTCTTCTCAGCTTTAAGGCTGAACGAACGATGGAAGGACTTGAAAAAGTCATCTACAGCTTGGATGGTGAAGTATACATCAAGTACACTCAAGAATGCACTTTTTCATTTGATACTAAATCATTAATCTTCAATGGTATTGCTGGGACATTTTAGTGGAAAACATTAGTCTGGTAGCTAGGTTTAGAAATTAAACTTGATTGCGAAAAGCCTTCTAAATCCAACATTCCACAGATTTGTATTAATTAAAATAACAAACTTTGGGTCGGTTGCACCAACAGAGGTTAAGAATAACCTAGGGTTAACCCACTTTTGCATTGCACAAGGATGGGTTAGGGAAATAAATTGAGAAAAATTGACCCAGCCAGTAGGTAGGGTTAACCTCATGGTAATATTCTAGGATAAAATGGAAACCATTTTGTTTTCTGCATGGTTAAACATGAGTTCCATAACCCTGGGTAATTTTATTACGGGTTATTTGGTGCAACACAAACGTTGTCAACTAATCTGGAGGTTAATCTGAAGTTATATACACAAGATTTTAACCTTAGCTGGTGCAACCGGCCCCTATTCTAGAATATTAACCCTAGGTTTTTTCCATTTTTCCCTAACCCATATGATGCTTGTGCATTGCAAAGGTGAGTTAACCTATTGTTTAACAGCTGGTTAACCCTACGTTATTCGTATAACCTGCTTGTATGTTAATACAACTGGCCCATGCAGATCAACCCTGAAATTACCCGAACACCCAATACATGTACATGGGTAATTTGGGGTAGGTTATTTAAGGTTCAATTTAATGAATAGGCAAGGTTTGGTTAATGTTGTTCAAAGTTAAGTTTGGTTATGTGTAGCTTCATTAAGGTTTAATTTTAGTTTGGTTAAGCTTATGCCTGATTCCCACTGGACGGAATCAATTCTGCTGGCATCATCTGCTGGCAGCAAAAAAAAGTTGGCTGTGTTTCAACTTCTATCTCAGCAGCGCCCTCTACTGAGAGCAGCCGGTTTTCAATTGAATTGCGCATGCGCGCAGCAAGCAGAACGCTACTTTCCGTCCAGTGGGAATCAGGATTTGTGTGCGGAGTTTTCCTTGTGTATAACATTCCTGGTAACCACCTAACCAAATTAAAATGTTCATTTTTCCAAGGTAACATTCCAACCAATGGCTTACATGGATGCTATTTTGAACTGAAGCGGTCTGGTCTTGGTAGCATTTTAAACCCGACCTGGTTCCCCTTTAAAACCCACAAACTTTTATAAAAGAATACTGCAGTATCCTTGACTATGAAATACGCATTTTTGGGAGTGTTTTTGCGTGTAACTCTCATAAAAGAAATATTCCAAATTGGAGCTCTGGAAAAAAAAAAAGGGGGTAAGCACCGTATATAAAGACTGAAATAGATGGCTTTTCTTCTGAGGCCAATCCTGTTTCCCAGTCAATCCTTTGGTGTCACGTCCACTTGGTAATCCAATTGTTGAAACGGATTGGGAAACGAAAAGAAAGGAAGAAAAAGCGAGATGCAATGACGAGCGAAAAGCAACCTGGGAATTGTGGTTTTTCCTTAGGACTAGCACCAAAAACTCGCTTTTGGCTTTGCTCGTTGGTCTGGAAAAAAAACAGCAAAACTAATTGGGAAGCTATACAGCAGACGTTTAGTAAAAGTGTCATATATCCCACATCAGAGAGAGAGAGAGAACGCTTTCTCTACACTCAATTCTAGAAGATCACCAGGATTGACCATTGTCCGATAAGTTAAGCACTGGCCAATGGACAGGCTCTGATTAGATCTTGCCTGAGGATCAATCCTTGGGTACTCTTTATTGGCTTTACCTGCAAAGTTTTAAGCTAAAAGTTATGACTTTTAAGTGTGGTGCTTTTGTGTTGATTAACCTTATAGGTCATGGACCTAATTCCATTGTGAGAATTTACTGATTTGGCATTGACTCCTGTAATATTCCACCTCTAAAGACCTCTAGCCACAGCGTTTCATCCAAAAACTGCTAATGTGCCTGTTGGAAATATTGTATTGCTTGCTATGTAGAACCTGGTCTACGCATTTCAGATATGCAGGGTTTCAACAAACCTACAAAACTTGGAACACACAAAACACTTGGACACTAAAAATACATAGGGAAATTGAACATAGGTGTACCTGGAATTATTAGTGAAATATTTAATATGAAATATGGGAATTCTTTTTTGTAACTGGTTATTACACCGCAAATATAATGCATCTTGATTTCACCACTTTTTTTTATCTAAAAATTGGTTGCACAGACAGATATTAAACAAAATAATCGCAAAAGATTAATTTAAGTTAAATTTGTGAAGATGCGGCTTATTTCTTGGACAGTTTTTAAAATAGGGGAATTAATTTAGATAGCTGCAGACACCCTTGGGCATTTGAGCACATTAAAAATTGAGCACTTAATTGTGCCATGCATTCGAAATACCACTCGTTCTAAAAAAATGAATGGAACTGAGATCTGCTCAGTTCTGCTCAAGCATTTTTCGAACAAGAGGTATTGCAAGTAACAAGTTCTCAATTTTCAATGTGCTCAAGTGTCCAGGAGTGTTCGGCTATCTGAGTTCCCCTAATGTTTTCATTTGCAGTGTTTCATTTTCCATTTCAAAGTTGCATGGTGTGTATGCTCATTACTTCAGCCTGCAAACAGCACTATCCCTCCAAATAGCTCAACTTTTGGTTTGGTACCCGTGGTTTGCGCTATTTACAGGTTTTGGTGTAGTCCATTGTATTCCATACATTGTAACATTTCCATTGTTTTAGAAACTGGAAAAGTCAGGGGTGTTGACTATATCATTGTTATATTGGAAAATTCTGTACACAATGTACCAATGTGGTCCAACTTTTCTTACCAAGAGGGACGCAAGAGTACTTAACCATAGTACTCGAATGTCGCTCATTGAATTAAATTCCCTTATTGAAATTCAACTTCTGCTGATTGATTTTACATTGTAAAGCCGATTTCCCTATCATTGTCAGGACGTTTTTTTATCTATTATTCACCGTGTCCCACAAAATCCATTAACAACAGCAACAGAGTAACCCTTTCAATTCAAAATGGCGGAAAGGGTAGAAGACAAATGTATCGGTATTGGATGCTCCCTTCGATCTATTTTTTTATGCTCACACGTATACCGGTCACCGGGAAAAAAAAGTGCACCAACTCTTGCTTTGCCCAAACTTATCTGTTGTCCTCTGAAAAATGGTGGTCGTTTGTGGTTATATGACGCGGAAACACACGTTGATCTATTGTCAGCCATTTTTGTTTTCTAGTCAGTGCTTCGGAAGCACGTCTTCTTCCCTGGAGAATTTGGCGAGGGCTACGAACTTAACATTTTTCCAGAGTTATTTTGGCCCACCTAACCACGCAATAATGGCATTGTTTTCCCATATGCGTGGCACAATGACGATTGTGAAACCTATTTTCAGCAGTTCTACATAGTACCATTTCCCAGAGGTTGTTCCCATGCCATGGTCCTCGTCCATTTAATTTTTCGAAAGAGCTTCGGTTACTTATGGGCATATAAAAACCCAAATTCTGCAGCAGGCTTAGGACATATCGGAAGTAGGAAGCATTCGTAATCCTATGTTGGTGATTGTTTATCAACAAGCTTATAAAAGGAGTTACCAATTTCTCTGACGTTGCCTTCCCTAATGGATCTTGCTGGTTGGCTATTGGCACATCGTTGTTGGCAGTGGTGCAGTTTTATTGCAATACTATTTCTAGAACGGTTTCACTGTTGTGCCACCCCAGTTTTATTTATTTATTTTTTGCGTTGGATTACTTGTAGGTCTACAAGGGTCCCAAAAATCCTCTCAAATCATTTGAATGCGATATTTTCTGTCGTTCAATATCCAACATTTGTTTCCGAATAATTCAAATTCTCAATTTTATCCTTTATAAAGTGAAGTTCTTTGTAGATTTTCAGGAAACTGGTGCCATTTTCAAAATAATGTACTTGGAAGTCATTTACGGAATGAAATGGACTGCTAGAAGGTTTATTATAGGCCCTACACTGTACATGCACAATGTACAAATTCTCATAGGCTATTTGCTTTAATGTCATTGGGTGCATAGGTGGTATGAGAAGTGTTAGCGTTAAAACTGGAAGAAAAATGACTCGTATGTCACTAAACTTCCCTATAGGGGATTTCCCCTTTCTTTCCCGTAAATTCCCCCTGTTTTTTTAAATTCTTGCAATTGCCGATTGAACGTGGTCACTTTATTATGTGCATTGTCAATGGAAAAACTGAAAAAAGAGATAGCAGTACATGTACACAATGCCTGGTTACTATACATGTATACAGAGAATTTTTATTAAGAAAAACATAATGCGCTAAAAGTAATTTTATTTATAAAAGGTGGTCACTTTACCAGGTTTCATTGTATTCGTTTTTCCTTTTACGCATATAATGTTTTTAAAACAAAATGATGTGAATTTTCGTGCTATTTTTATATTTCATTTATAAACAGCAAATGTGCATCTTATGGAAAACTTGATAAATATATAAAATGTAAACAGGCGTACAAATATATAGTTTTGGAAAATTATTCTGATTATTTGAATGGATTATAAGCTTTGAAATCCTTGAATTTTTCTAAATAATATATTAATATACTCTCTGCGATCAAATAACATTGCGAACACCCGTAAACCCATTTGCAGTTGAATAAGTTTGGAGCTTTTCCTTCACCCTTCATTATTGTATTTTATCTTCCACGATGCCTTTATTGGCTTAAAAGTTGTTCATATGTAAAAGAGACGGAGATCTGACCATCAAGCGTGTCTTGTCTGAAGCTAATTCTGGGCTGTGTCTAAGCGTCATGTTAACGGAAATAATAATCTTCATGGGCTTAATGAAGTTTGCTAAGATAATCAGCACTTGTCAACCCGCTGTCACTTCTCGTTTCTAAATTAATAATGCATTTGCGCAATTGATAGATGACCGAGGCCTAAGAGTCTGCTCTGGCTGCACTGGTGCGTGAAATTCGTGTCCAATAATATTACGTGTGATTTGGGTCAGATTAGAGCTTTATTCTGATCAATTATCTCCAGGGTAACTTTGTTGGTATCCTTTCCTTCTTGTCCAATTTAGGTCTTGATGAGATCTGATCCTCGTCTATGGAAGTGCCAGCAGTTGTAAGCCCCTGTAGATTTAATATGACTGCGGCTGCATCTATAAAGGTAGGGTGGCCAGAAGTCAGGGGAAAAAGTGGTCAGGAAAGTTAGGGAAACGTCAGGGAAATTTGTGAGTGGTCAGGGAAATTTTCGCAAATAAAAGCAAAACGCTATCCATGCACTCGGCCTGCTAGCAGCTCCATCCCCATTCCTCTCAGCTGCTTTTTTGCATTTGTACCTATCGTGTTTCTTATGTTTTCTTATGAAATATCAGTTCTTCATTTTTTGTTATTTTATGTAAACGATCCTTCTCAAAATAAGATTTGATAAATACCCGGAGAATTTTTTTCTATTGTTTTTTGGGGTTTTTATTTGCGTGAAAAACCCGAGGTCAACCAAAACTCCTGATATATACCCGGGGTCGACCAAAAGTCCCGAGACATACCCGGGGCAACCGAGAATCCCAAGACATACCCAAGGGTCAACCAAAATAAAACGTACCAAGGGGAAAAAATTCTCCGGGTATTTATATGTATCGGTTGGGGGGTCGGTTCCTGCTGAGGTTTTTATTTTCAGATATCAACCTCACCCCATGCGATATATACTTAAATTGTTTTCCTCTATAACTGCGTATATGCTGTTATTGGACATGTGTCCAACATAGATTCAAGTATAGCATGTGTTTAACGAGCAGAAGTTATGTTAAAGTTGATAAAAATGCTTTTTTTCTTTAAAATTTGTTTGATAAAATTTAACAGCACCAAATAAAGTGTGCTTTCCTTATTTTAAGTCCATATAATCCAGCTGGACTTGAAACAAAATCTAGTGTTTTGCCAAGTTTCTAATTGCAATTGCTATTTTATTTTCCATTATGACAAAAAGATTAATGCATTAACGAGTAAGTTTCTGTCGGAGAATTTTGAATTTTAGTCGGGGAGATTGAAATGTTGTGGCAGCCCTGAAGGAGGAAAACGTGAAGCAACCTTCCTTTTCTACTCGTATTTTTATATAAATTGGCACTTTAGAATATCGATGATTATTACATATTTTCATCATCATATTCCAAATTTTCACACATGCTTAATAAGTGAGAACATAGCCATATGTCTTGCATTAATGCAGTCATGACATTCTTGCATCGTCTACAGAACATTTTTATTACAAGGTATTGAAGCAAAGTGCGCCTTTTTCTTCTTTTAAATGAGCTTTTACAAAAGTCCAATTGCTCCAATTTCCCAACACGATAGCAGTTTTGTCCAATGAGAACCCTGCCTTCCATAAGGTAACTTCCGTTTCCGATGTATCACGGCCTAATATGGGTCAATTTCTCCCTGGGTAACCATTTCGCCACTTTCATGGCTTTCCATGCCAGCATGCGTTTCGCATTTTAGCAATGCATTATTAAACAATATGTTTAACACGGTCAGTTTTAGAAAAAAGTATTTCGTCAACACGAAACACCCCAACCACACTTAAGAGATTTTTACATTCCTCTGAGGGCCTTGCATTAAAATCGTAAAAACTAGAAGCTTTTCGATGTTGGCAACTTTTAGCTCGCTTAAATTACTTTTTAGGCAGAGTGTATGCGAAAAATGCAAAAGTGCACCAATCTGTTACTGCTCTAAGGACCGCATTAAAATGGATATAAAAGATGAGTAAGTTTCAGGAAAACTTTTATATTTTGTAAACTGCTGAAATGGCTTTGATGTGCTGGAGTAAAAATCACCTGAACTTTAGCAGTCATTCAACACTTCCTTCTGAAATAAAATGTTCAACTTATCTGACTTTTCTAGGTTTTAAAATAATTTTCACCGACCATACACCCTGATGCCGAAAATTTCAAAAATGTCAAAGAATGTGCCCTTCTAGTCCAATTTTTTTTTTCATTTTTCAACTAATTATATACATGTAATGTAATGGAACGCAAATTTGCTGACATACAGTAACATACAACTAATGCTAATTATAACGACTTTTAATTCAGATCTGTCAAAAAACTAAAACAAAACCCGTGTTACAGTAGAATTTGTCTAAAATAACCCTGTGTAAAATAATATCCTCTCTAAAATAATAAAATTGGCCGCTCACGTCATGGGACCCATGCATGTATAAAATAATAAACCTCCATAAAGGGATATTTAGTAATTTGTATTGATCCCAGTGATTTTTAAGGAAATATCAACTATCAACTAAGTAACTGCAAAATATATCAAACATGGAAACAAAAATGGCAGTGAGCTTAGATGTTAAAAAATCCGGGGAAATTCCCTATTTTGGGCTAATAGCTAATGACTCATGGAGGATTCAAAAAGGGGAAATTCCCTATTTTGCAGCTGTGTAAATAGTGTCAACCAATAGCTAATGACACATGAAACATTCAAAAAGGGGAAATTCCCTATTTTGCAGCTGTATAACACTGTAGCATCTTTACAGAGACATTCCCTAGCCAAAGAAAATGGACCACAGCCGTGTTCCAGTTGGAGATGAAGAGCCTCATCGAGAAGTGAATTACAAGGAGTGAAATACTTTATACATGTATATAATGCTAAATAATAACCTGTCTAAAATAATATTTTTCTCTGGTCCCAAGAGTATTAATTTAGACAGGTTCTACTGTGTAATGTGCCAAATTGAATTCAAGTTGGTGATTTTATGAATATTGTAAATTGTTTTCAGAAACAGCTTCTTTAAGCAACAAAACAATACATTATTAGGCATGTTGTTATATTTTTGAAATTTCAGTCATCAGAATGGTCAGGAGAAATTGTTTTTTTTTAAAATTGGATTAAGTCACGGAAGTTGAAAATTCCCACTCGTATTTTTTACATTGTGAATTACAGTGTTTCTTTGATTTGGATTACATGAACACCCATTATGATCTATTGAAGAGTGGACGACCCATTTCAAAATCCCATTGCCTCATCAGTGGTGCATTGTGTGCAACTGTTAACCATGATGTGCAGCTCTTTCTACGCTATTTCATAGATAGTTAACATTGATAATCGCTCGACAACTCTGAAACCAACGGACCGAGTAAGATGTCATTTGGCAATTTTGGGTTTTTGGATACATGTCAGTTTGCCTAGCTATAGCAGTTGTGTGCCACGGGCAAAGATTAGCTTGATAGCAGGCATCCCTGGCTAATCTTTGTTTTCGCGGCATTAAGTTTACATGGATTGCTTTACTATGTGGGCTTTGTAATAACAGCATCGTTCATTCGGCCCCTCGCATCATTTGAACAGTTTTTTTTTTTGTTGGTATCATTTGCAAAGCTGTAGCTGTTGGTAACATCGTGGTTTCTCGTCTAAGCTCCTGGTATATGAAATTCGTTTTCTCCAATCTGAGATTTTTTGGAAGAAAATAAAAAAAAGTCAGAAATCTTGAGTGGAAAAATATTTGGCATCGTGTATGCGCATCCCATCTTATTTATCCTTTGGATTCTGTGTCCCATGCAGATAAACATCCAGGAGCCATAATCCCTATGGCAAACATGGAGCAATCCTAAGCTCGTATAATATACATCAGCGGAGAGCGCAAAGCGCCTTTTGGTATACATGATTTACAGAGTTATGAATGTCGACCAAAATACTGAGAATTATTCAGGTTTTATATCTTTATGAACAGTCGTTGTATCGATAACGTCCTGATGACCGCGATCTATATGGACATTCTGGAAGCTGACCAATATCCTTTGCTTCTGGCTAGGGCTACGTAAGTAGCTTAAGCGATACGAAACCTCTCTTCTTGGCCACCTCTCAATCTGGGTTGGTCTTTACATTGGCACATGCATGTCTTTCTATAAGAGCGTCATTGCGACCCGGTACAATTCATACATACATACTTTTAAACATTTAAGTATTTATATAATAAAACTTAAACTGAAACTTATAGGAAAAGAGGTGTTGAATACCACTGATGCCTGACTTTCTATTTGTATTTCTAACTCTGCATAGATCTGTGCACAGTTAATGGAACTAGCATAAATAGAGTATATCCGAGTGAAAATGCCAATTGTCACTCGTGCAACTTTAACCGTTAGGTGCACTTGCAGTGTTGGATCATTGGTGCTGCATGAATCCCATATTCTGCATTTTGGAATTGAAACAGTCTCTAGGCAATATAACACCAGTGATCAACTGATGCGCTTTACATAATGACTCCATTAAGATAAAACAACACGACGCTTAACTTGCACTGGTTTTAGTGAACACTAATCTTTTATTCGCTCTCCATTTCATACTATTTGAGTAAGGATTGCTGGGATGATGCTTTAAAGGGGATGATAGTTCAGGTTGTCCAGTCGTTTGGAAAGTCTGGAAATGTGCAATTTTCAGCACCAGAAACATCTGGAATTTTTCTTGGAATTCGTGCCAATTATACCTGGAATACATGTACATGTATATGTCTGGGCCGCATCGAATCATTTCTGTTATTTGGAAAAATCGATTTTTTAAAACAATACAATTTTAAACATTATCTTATTTATTAGTTTATAAACAGTATATTCTACTTTTTATATTCTATAATAAATGTAGGTTACAGTAAGGTATTTTATATTTAAGGTGAAGCCGTGAAAGTACCATGTTTTGCAGGAATTTCATGAAATTTCTATGTTGAATTTAAGTCATATTTAGGTGGACTTTATAAAATTTCCAACATTTACATTTTTTCCATTGTAATATGAGACTTGGCTCAAAAGTTGTACAAATTTGCATGTAAAAATTGCATGTTCCATGCAATTGTGCATGTATAAATATACATGTATATTATCTTTTAATGTTGGGCAATACAGATGTACATGTTATAAGTATCTGCACTACAAAACAAATACATGTAACTTGATGAATGTGTAAAAGTTTAGCATTCTTAGGAAATATAGGGTTGCAATTTGGCAATTACAACCCTATTTTACAGGGATGTGCCCTGACATTCTCTAATTTTTTTGTTGGCAGTTCAAGATTTTCTCTCATAGTGTAGCATTCAATATGAGGAATGGAATACACAACAGTCCTTCTTCCTTAACATGTTTTCTATTAATTTTTCATCATTGTGTGAAAATAATTAAAGGGCACGTCTTGGGTCACGCTTCCAGTGACACGCAATTGATGTTTGATTGACCATCAAGTTTTTGCGATTTCGTTATTTTCTACATTAGTTTCAGACCTGTGGGTTGTTGGCCACGCATTTGCCATCATCTTGACAATGCATTGATTTAATGAGTGGTCAACTATTGGGTTGCCAATGGCAACTTGATGGGGTCACTCCATCCACTATGTCGAATATGAGTTGCAGGACAGGCATCTTTTGTACGTTTATGGACGGTTTCAATGAGCGTTCGACTATTAATTCGCTATGATTAATAAGGGTACGAAGTCGTTTTGTGGTATTAATAGTTTGGTTTATGTCCACTTCCCATCCCATTTCGGGAAAAGTAATAATTGATGCGTTAGGGTGGTGCCTCGTAAAATCTTAAATTACACCAGTAATGCAACTTAACGTTCCAGTGCTGCCAACTAATGCCTATTAAACACTAACTTAGGCAACACTATTGATCCGACCGACTTGCTATTGGCTATTATAGGTCGTTAAATATTTGGACCCTAGAATGATATGTTTTCTTATAGGGTCTGTAATAGTGTTGTAAAATCAAAAGTGAATAACGCTCTTGTATAGAGCCAGATATTGGTATTATGTGACCTGCTATGTTTAATGCCTGGTTTTAACAACTTATTTTTGAGCCCTTTTCGGGCTAAAATGCTCAAATTATGATCATGGCTAGTTCAAGTGTTTATGGATCAATGGTATTTTTTTAGTAGGGGGAAATTATGGAAAAAATTTTCGTGGATAATTGTATTAAAAGTATCTGGAATATAAGCGCCAAACATGTTTTTCAAAATTTATTTTTGAGACATCAGATTGACATGTTTAAATTATGAACATGATTAGTTCAAATATGAAAATTGGTCATGTTGTATCAACGATATTTGTATTATGGAGAATTTGTAATGGATAATTTTGTGGATTTTTTTCATAATTTTGTAAAGTCCAATGATATTTTTGATAACTTATTTTTCAGCAATTTTTTGTTGAAAGGTTAAAAATGGTAAGTTTAAATATGCAAATTATTATGCAAAATAATCATGATTTTGATAATTTATTTTTGAGCCATGTTCTAGTTGAAAAGCTTCAATGCAGTTCACATATACAAGTCGAACACATTGTATGTTGGCATACCGGAAGTATCGATCAATGATATTTGTGACGTTGAGGAATTGATGGAAAATTTGTTATTTGTACGAGTAAGGACGATTTTGTGATTTACTGAGTGGTATTTTTAGAAAATGAGCCTATATCGTACATGCAAAGCGCTGTTTTTAATCTGTTTAATTAAAGTGTGCTCACTTACTGTCCATCACGTGCTCTGCTTGGACACTCGAACAGCGTTTTAATGCATATAGTATTGTTGCTTGAAACTCAAGTTGACCAATGCATATGTGGGAAGATTAAAAATCGTAATCCAATCTACAAGATAATTGCAGTTTTGTACTGAAATTACCATTTTTTGAAGATGCGATTAAGACGTCTGGTGCACCTGCACCCGTAATTAATAAACAATTTAACGAGCGCATTATCTTAATTGGAGAATTGTAGGTAAGTTGCAATTAAGCAGCGTGCACGAAAACACGATCAGCCTTCGTACGAGCCTTAACCATTTATATTTAATGGCAAAATAAGTGAATGCAAAGATGTGCTTTTTTTTTTGGCCTTCTAACAGTCCCGTTGTGTTTCACATTTAGACAGTGGATATACAGTATTAAGCAACGTGGATGACAGTTCCACTTACTCAGGCAATGATAATGATGCCAATACACTACGTCATGGTACCTGACAATGTCCAAATGAGAGACAGGTAAGCTCACATGTATTTTTAATTCAACCAAACTTCTTCTTGTTTCTCTTGTCTTGGAGTCGTCGTTTTCTGGCAGCCAATTTGACTCCTCATCAATATCTAACTGATTTTTTTGATGTGATTTCTGTCTGTTGGTCCCACCAACTGAGGTGAGTTGCTCGATGGCCATATGGACTGTGTGCCCTTAACGCCAATGGTATTTATGAAACATGTATTATTAATCGGTGCTAATTATAAACAGGTGGTGTGCATCACACGTGCACGTCTTTGTGGTAGCCAATCAGGTACCTTTTTAGCCAAGATGCTTTTCTCCCCCCCCCCCTCCATCCTCAATTTTTCCTACTAATTTTTGCATGTATAATTACAGAAAGTAGGTATCTTTGTCTTAAGAATCTTGCGAATCTTAAGAGTATTAAAACTTAACTAAAAAACTGCAAAAAAGTTTTGAAATCTATTGGGTAACAAAGATGGTTGATAAAATAGGCCAGTTGACCAGCATATCATATCACCGAATCAATTTTATTGCATTTGCGACCACTTGCTGTGACATTAGGATATGCATGCCGACGTTGTCATATGACAGTTGTTATGTCGGGTCACTAAATCAACTTTACTTTTGGACCATTTTTTTAAAAATAAGTTTGTGTAAGACAGTATCAGTCTTATGTATTCTTAATGTGTTTTGGTCCTAATTTATAAAACTTTAAGTTGTGTTTCAAAACAAAATTAGGGATGGTTTTCAGAAGAAAAAAAAATGCAGCTTTGTAGTTATACATCTATCCATATCCTATTAAATGATAAAATAATACGCTAAAGATTAAGCCACTTTAAGATATTATCATTGTGTCAAAAGTCTTTTGAAGACGCCTGTTGCACATGAATTGTTTAAATGTATACTTTATTGCTTAAGATCAGTTTCCTTAGAACTGATTCATTGTTATTGGTGAACTTCATGGCACAGAGAGACAATAATTTCTTCAGTTGTAATGCTGCCAAATGAGTTCATTAGCTCATGGTATATATGTCTTCCCGCTTTCACTTAATTTAGAACTAAAAAAGCTGAAATTTCAAGGGGCGTTTGTCTACACCTCTTCTTACTTGTAGTTTATCGTTTTTCAACACGAATATAGCAAGGTTAAGTCACACTTTGTTAACTTCATTTACCTCTTTGAAACCTGCTGCATACATTGTTGACATTGCTGGCTGTGTTTGAGACAAAATAACAACAAAGGAGTTAATGTTGGCTCTTGACAAACCATTTTTGAGACTGCTGACAATTTTCCATCACTTTTGAGTTTATTATCCCATGTATCTGTTGAACCAGAAATTGTCAGGGAAATTGGTTATACCTTGAATAGTTTGGTAAAATGGATTCTCGTTCTGAAAAAGTTTGGGTAATTCAACCCAATTACTACATGTACATAGATATTTATTAGTTATTACAACTATCAAGAGATGGGAGGTAAGAGATTGCCAACCTTGCCTATATAGAAATGGGAAATTCCCATATTAACGTACATGGGGAAACCTGGAATTGTCAGGGAATACCTGTAATACTTTGGGAAAATGGATTTATTCTGAAAAAGTGGCGGTAATTCAACCCAATTATTACATTTGTTTTCACATAGAGAGCTACATGTATAATTAGCTGTCATACAGTCAAGTGATGGGAGACCAGAGATTAGCAACCCTGCCTATTTAGAAATGGGAAATTCCCTTTTCAACTGATTTTAACATCATTCTTACACATTTGCCTACTCGTTTCTCTAGAGACTTGCTTGTGTGATTCCAAGATAGTCATTTACAGAGCATTGTAAATTGTTCTAAAACAGCTTTTTTGTGCAACAAGGCAAGATGCTGTTAGGCATGTTAATGTCAGACTTTTAAATCAGTTGTCGGGATGGTCAGGGAATACTAGAGAACTTTAGGATGTTGCAAATTTCTTGAGCTCATCAATTTGTAAAAATGTATGAACTTGAGCTCAAATGAGCCTTCCATGCATGGTGATACCCCCGCAAGAGCTAGACTATAGTGTAGCTGCTTCATTTTCTCATTTTTTTGTAGCCTTTGAAATTAAACTAGACCAATATATCAGATGATTATTACGAAACCTAACTGTAATTGCAGCGAAACCTGAACCGAAATGCTAACCTTAATTAGAGAGGATATGAAAACTAATTACTCATTTCGGATGAACTGCTGCTATAAATTACTGGAGGAAAAGGCCCTAATTTGGCTTTCATTTCCCATTTGAAAGCATTTTATTTCTGACCTTGTTTCTGTTGCACGGTGAAGTGTAATGCAGTGCCATGACATTTCGATATATTTTAGATTTGAAAGGAATAAAATTGGGTTGCCATTATGGTAGAGTTGTTTATCTTCTAAAAATCGTCAATAAGTAGGCGTTGCGTGGAGCAGCAAATAAGGGCTTCTTCTCTATAGAGATGCTGTAGAAATGGCTACTAAACCAATTTCTAGAAATTATTCAATGGGTGCAGCTTCAACGCTTATAAATGTATATTCGTGATGGTGGTGTGAAACCTTTGGATTGTTAGTATTATTTTGGGGATAAGTTTATTTTACATCTTTTTACGAAATTTTGTGAACTAAAACTTACCATGTTTGGAAACCTTGGACTAGATCTATTTAATGTACAACAAGACAAGAAGTTACGCATATTAGTCATATTTTTAAAATGGCAGTCAGCAAAATTGTCGGGTAACAATTTTAGAACTTGAAAATATGCACCAGCATTTATGTAGGAAAACATTTTTTTTTATAGATTTGTGACATGCTGTATTTTTGTTTTCGGCCCCTGGTTTTATTTCTACGACGTTTGATAGAGTAGAATTAGATTTTGGGAGGCTGTGATCGAGGATCTTGAGTGGAATTCGTTGTCTATATGAAATCGGATTTATTTTTGTGTGTGAATGCACTCGAACCTCTTGATTGTGGGCAGAAAATGTGGCCATAAAAAAACAATAAGATCGAATTGTTGTAATAGAAAATGTTGGTGCTATATATATGGTCACTTGTCACTTGGCATTATAGCACTCTACGTGACACTCGGGTGCATAATTGCATATCATATACTACATTAACTAACAATTCTAAGGCTTTGAAGCTTGTGCTTCCTAAATGCTGGATTCCACAAACCAATTTGATTTTTAAGGAAAATCATCCGTGAAACACCCATTTAGTTCAGCTGTTTCTACGTTACGCTCAGTTTAATTTCTCTGATTATTTTAGGAAGCTACTTTAATTGCTATTATCCGCGTATGGTTTCTAGTACGAGGGGCATTTTTCCACTAAGATGTGTTTGAATGTCCATTCTATTTACTAAAGATGGAAATATTTTAAAATAATATGGGCATATGCACCCGAGTGTACATCCTTAGATAATTTTTCCACGCAGTCATATTTGACATCAACACATTTTTGGTAACGTGCAACCCATTTCCCACAGACAAGGAATAGTCAGGGTAAAATGGTTTATTTTGTAAAAGTCAGAGAAATTGGATATATTTATATGGAATATTCAGGGTGAAACACCCTTAATTTAATTATTTTTATACACAATTTGGGAACGTGTTAACAGTTTTCCACAGACAGGGAATAGTCATGGAAAAGTGGTTTATTTTGTGAAAGTCAAAGAAATTGACTAGAGCTGGAATATATTGAAATGTGGTTTATTTTGTATAAGTCAGAGAAATTCATTAAGATATTACATTAGTTATCACTCAAGTCAAGAGATTTGACACTATAAAAACTATAAATATGTAAATTCCCCTTTTTAAACTCGTTTTAAGTAAATGGATAATAGTCATAGTGGCTTATTCACGTTTTTAACCAGAATTTTTTTTTTTATCTACTGGTCAAGGTGTTCATTTGCAGAACGCTGAAAATTGTGTTCTAAAATATTTTTTGAGCAACAAGAAGTTGTTAGTCATATTGCCATATGTTTGAATATTTAGACGCCAGCATGGTCAGGGAAAATGTTTTTAAAAACCGGAAAATGTTGTTACGTTTCCTCTGTTTTATAATTTTCCGTTATACTGTATATAGCTATAAGTAGTTTGAATTGCATCAACATCGATTTTCACTTATAGTGCTATACACTGGGAATTCATTTTTGTATATTCCCCCCTGGTCCCTCCATCTAGCATTGGATTTGCTTTGCGTGACTCTATGATCATTTTCAATTAAGTTTCTCCTCCTTGGTATTGCAGTAGATTGTGATTTCTGAGACGGGCGTTACCTCGAGTTTTGCTAGGTGTATTTTATTTAATACCCCGATTAGTATATACAAATATGAGCTAAAAAGTCACGACGCAGTCATTAAAAATCTGAGTTGCATGTGCTTTTTTTTTTGTTTTTGTCGTAAGACCCTAACACACGAGGCTAAATCATATTACATTATCGATTAGAAAGCTGAGGTTTTGTCTATTACTAAATCCTCTCATTAAGGATATTTTTCTGAAATTTTTCAAATGACTGCCTATGATACGTAATCGGTGAATTACTGAATTTTTCTGTTTTGTGTTATGTTGTTTACGCATACTTAATCTACGAGGACTTTTTTTAATAAAAAGTCTATCAGAGTAGGTGTTGACAGATCTGTGTTTGGATGCATGGATAATAATAAATATAAAAATCGTCTTATCAAAGTTTGATCTTGATCAAAGTAATCTTATGATCGATAGGCTACATATGAAGAGCAATTCCAGTGAGTTTTGTTATCTGGGATGTTAGGAAATGTACTTGAAAATTGGGAATCATTCTTGAAGTTTCATTTGGTGCTAGAATTTCAGATCCGTTTTAGCAAAATTTCTTAAAATTTCGAAATAAAAATATTAGTTTTTCAAACGTTATCAAGTATATTTATTAGTAAATGTACTGGTTTTCAAAAAATACATTATGATATTATATTTTCACTATAAAAAGCATCCAAAATTTCTCATTTTTATAAGGTGGCACAATTAAGGTTTTGTTGTATGATCAGTTTGGTACCCTATTGTCATCCAAATTTTACTACAAATGAAATTTTAAGAGAAAATTTTATGAATTCTTGATAAATTTCATGAAATATATAATGACGATAAATTACCCTTTCTTAATTATAACAATAATGCAATGGTTTTTTTTAGTAATAGTCTATTTTTTAAAATTTGTGATGAATTATAAATTGTTTAGTATCTTCAAAAATGTAGGCTACACATATGTATGGATATAAAATAAAGTATACAATTTTAATTCCACTTAGTTTTGATATAATCCTTCAATATGGAAGCAATACAGACTTATAAATCTGCTCTTTGAATAACTATAGATGTGTTACAGATGCGACGATATATTTCGTTCTAGACCCATATTCTGCGAAATTTCTACAAATTTTTTATTTGTATCATTGGAATGAGATTTGGTTGTACTATAATTTTGATACTTTACATTCAAATTATGGTATAATTAATTGGTCGTAGGAGGGGGTCCCTGAAAACGTAAGGTGAGAAACCTTGCATACCCTTAGCATTTTCTCACATATGACACCCTGCATTTTTTCAGGATTTTGATGCAATCGGTCATTAGCGTCATACTTTTTTAACAAGGGTCAATATAAAGAATGCACATTGTCGTTTCATTTTTTATATATACTGACATTGTTATATCTCTTAAAAAAAAAGAGAAAATCCATTTTAGACGACAGTTTTTCTAGCAGTTGTTATTTTTCAGTGCGATCGTTATCGATTTTCATGCCAAAGACTATCGTGCATTGCGGCTGCGTTTGATAAGTCGTGTTTTGATTTTCATTTTTTCCAAGACATTGCTAAGATAAATCGAATTCCCTTAGGTAATCCACTTTTGCGTAGATAGGAATAGATCTGACTGAAAAACGTTTTTGATTGGGATTTTTGTTTTTCTTCCAAATGCATTTATTCGTCAATTTTGAGCCTTGTTTTCAGCTATACTGTATACTAGCATCAAAAATCCCCAACTTTCTACATGTATATACCAGTACCAACAGCGACGTTTTGGTGTACGCCTTGATTGCCTGCTTTCAGGGAATCTCTGGCTTTTATTTCATATTTCCTAATTGTCGGTATATGCAGTGACGTTTTATTGTTGGCGAGCACGCTATAGTCTTCTTTTTTTTTTCTTTTTTCAAGCATTTATTTTGTTTTTACTACCCATTCAGGTGGAAATTAACAAGTACTTTTACGATGTGGGATTTCTGGCAACATTAGGAGTGTCTATAAAAATCTCGGACGCCATCTTGAATTGGGCACTCTTTGTTGAGGAAATAACACCATGTGGTTGTCTTGTTTTTAAAGCACATATGCTATCGTCACGAACTATTCAATTTGTTATTGCTCTTAAATAAAACTATAATAAGATATAAATGACCTTATGACTACCTTGGGGTATTTGTGACCCCAAGATCTTAATTTCAATAGTTTGGTTTTCTCTAAAATCTCAGGTAATTGTCAGATGTTGTTTATGACCCTTACTGGTTTATAGTTCTGATTAAAATGTCATCCTAAGATCCTTAGATACGATTTCTCGTTTTCTAGAAAGAAAGATAACTGTTTGAAACCCGTGTAATTGAGATATAGTGGTGTTCTCATATGTTCAATAAAAATCCTCTACTGATTGGTTGGGTAATGTAAACAGATAATTAATAAAATTCGATTTCTGGCAATTTGTTACATTAGCCTAAATCTGGTAAATGGATCTTGTTTTTATACATTTTATACACGTGCGATATACCCTGCAGTTTATTTTTTAGGTTTGCTCAAAAAAAAAAAACAGCGCTTAATTGGTGCAATAAGCTTGATTTACATATAATTATCCACGATAATAAATGTTGTACACGGATCGAAATCTATGGATAATGTCACGCATATACAAGGATATCACTAGCAATCTGATACGAGAAAATATTGTTATTTGTTTTGGTTTATTAGTAACTGAACTGTTGCAATTTTTCCCTAAATTTGAGTTCAATTAATGAAATGGAGCTTGCATTTAATTGAGTTTTTGCATTTGAATTAGCAAGATTGAATTGAATCTTTCAGAGTGAACTATCGAGTTAAATGTGAATAGTGGGCCATGTAGTTATGTCACGTGTCTTTTAATATCACACGTGATACTGTAAATAGTCAGAATCTGCATAATTGGAATCCCCCACAAATGCCCTTCAAGGTTATTTTGTTCACTGGTCATTATATCGGAAAACACGAACAATTCAAAATGAAATGTCAGGAAAAATAGAGAATTCAAAAGGCATATTGATCAAATATAAAAATGAAGCCAAACAGCAAGCCTTCAATTCATCGTTTATTGATTTTTTGACGACAAATGACCTATTATGACATTGACGTTTTTTGCGCGATGTATTTTTATGAAAAAGCAAATTACAAAGTCTTTATATTACTTCAACTTGTCGCTAACAAACTCAGGCTTGTTAACAAGATCCTTGACATTTTTCTTTAAAAAATTGTTCTTTTTAAATACAAAGCTACTTGAAGAGATGAAAGTAAGGAACATTATGAAAGACTTGTAGCGCATTTTGTTATAACCACCTTAACAAATTTCTAGGAAGTTCTTTGTATAATTTAATCTCTTATCTCTTTAATCTCTGAATAGTTCGATTTGCGATAATAAAAGCTCTTGACTGCCGGTATAGTGTTTGGAAAAGGAAATTGGTGCAACATGAACTAAATGTCCATCTCAGGTTATAATTTTATGTAACCTACTATTTGAGGTATGCTCGAGAATACAAGGATCTTTTTTGTGTGATCCAGGAAGCTATTAAACTTTCCTATAAAATGGATGTACCTGCTTCGTTCTTAAAAAGAGGGCTTTTTTCTTAGGTGACAAGATTTCATAGAAATCGGGTTTATCTTTTCATACGCTGAAAATGTGCTAAAATTGAGTTTCAGTTTTCCCTCCTATGGCCTAAAGTGAGTGTCACACTCGTGAGCTGTCAGAGTGCCTTTGTATTCGATATCTTTATGGGAAGATAAAATCAAGTTAGAAATATTTTCTTTTCCAATTTCAAACTGAAAAACTGCCAGCGATCTATTTATACTGTCACTCGCAACTGACACCAAATCTTAAGATTTTTCTCGATTTTTCCTCTTTTTAACTTAATTGAATGCAATGTACTTGCAGAGCATAAACTGTACACATCCAGCATGGAACTAGAAATTTTGTAGTCTTCATTTTAAAAGTGTTCCCTTTTTAAAAACCAAGCAAGTAGGTTACTTTGCTGTAAGCTTCATCAAAAGCGTCGATTTACAAATTGGCAGTTTCAAATTTCCAATTAAAGACGAAAAGATGAAATGAACATGTTCTCTTATTGTCAGTTTCTAATTTTGCGAACCGACCATTAGTAAAATTGGTAATTTGACCCATTAAAGCTAAGTTAAGAGGGTTCCACATACCTGGGAAACCTGGAATTGTCAGGGAATTTTGATGTAAAATTCTGGGTGCACAAAAAACATGACATTTGTTTGCATGTAGCTAATTATTGGTTTGTATACTAAGTCTAGATGACTGGCATAATCAGCCAATCACTTTTAATAAAACTGGAAATGTCTGTGAAGTTACAATCATGAAATGTCATATCTGAGGAAACCCTGATGGAGAAAACTTAACATGAACAACAGCTCAGGTTCAGGGAGCCCTTAATTATTCACACCAAGTTGAAATAACTGGCCACCAGACGACCATTCTCGTAAATCTGACTTCAAGAATAATCAGTTTCCTTGGATTTCGCCACTTTTTCATCCAGATCGATTTTAGGTGGAGGAATGTACGTTGGAGATAGGCGAATGCTTCTTTAACCGATACCTAGATTTTGTGTTATTTATCCTTTTGGGAATATAAGCAGGTGACCACTCCTGTTCAATTTATTTCAATCATAGACGGTCCTGCTCTGGTTTGAACAACCTAGGTTCTTGCATACTCTTCTCAGTTTATAGGCGAATTGTCACGTTCAATTCGACTTTATTTTTTGGTCACTAAGCTGAAAATCTACATTGATTTTGCTTTTTTTGTTTGTTTTATACGAGAAAATACTATAGTATCCTAAATAACATCCTGATGCATTGTACTGTAAAAGGTTTGAATGCTGTGGACGCGTTGGTACCCAATGGAAGCCATCTTTTTAGTAATATACACACTCGTATTTCACAAGGAATTTTTATATACAATGTACATACTAGCTGTCCACTCAAATCCCACATAGGATAGCATGGGAATGTAATAAACAAATCTAGGCGGCCATATGCGAAGTTAGTCAGAAAATACGTGTGATGTCTATTATGTAATGCGGAATGGGAATTGGAATTTGACAATGAAGAGAAATATTGCACAAGCATCGCACAACAATGCACAAAAGTTTGAAATAAATAGGGATATGACACAACTTTAAGCGTTTCACCCTTTGGATGGCAATAGAAATAAATATGACTTACAATCCATAAATTTCGTTTTCTCTTAATTTTAGATTTTAACGAATTTAAAGATAATTAGGGAATCTATTTTTTTGTTATGCATTACAAAAAATGACTTCACTTAACACGCTCTATAGGGCCGTGTAGATACAAAAGGAGGTCAAAACTTGTACTGTGCGTCTAATAGGGCCACACCTTGTAGAATCTAAAACTTGGATTTTTCTACAGCCTCCACATGAAAGTTGTAATGGTGCCCAGCGTGCATTTTTATGAGTTTATATAAATCTCCAATGCTAGATTAGCATCTAACGATTCATTTTTGGGAACACCGGATATAAAGCGAAAGAGGAGAAAATGAAGCCACTAGAAAATAGCCATTAACGGATAATTATCCCTGGAGATTCAATTAAATCCATGAGTATTGGCGGAACGTCACTGGCTTTTAATCCTGAAGGTGAATTAAGTAAGCACCATTGACCAAAAATTATGTGGATTTGGGGAATAATGCGTTTTAATAAATTTCTTTCCGCATCGAACTCCTTGTTCTATGGCATGGCGTTATGCTGGGCAACTATTATTTGACCTACATTTGTTTAGTATACATGTAGAACTCCTTTGAAACCAAACATGGATACGTCCATGGACCCGTGCATTTCGGTAGATCCTTTCGAGGGATGAATCCTGAAATTCAGTGTTTCGATTGGTCAGCAAACATTTTTTTGTTTTTGTAGTCACAAGAATCATTCAATTCAATGCATTACCCTGCAATCAGCATATAACATGCCATGTGGCAGGGGGAAAAGTGTAAGATTTTTAAGAGGAAGGGCTGCAATTTGGGGAACTATCCCAGCGTCTGCTTATATGGGCGATTGAGGGAGGTTGTGGGAAACCACCAAAAACCACAACCAGGATAGCCGACCGGGGTTCGAACCCGGGTCTCCCGAGTTCAAGAGTTCAAGGAGCTGAGCGTAACCACTAAGCCAACCTTGTCCTTTATAAGGTTTGTTTCTTTGGTCTGATCAGTTAGCACTGAACAGGTAAATGCGTTTCTTTGGCCACCACCGGCTGCACTGACTGCAGTGATTCTTTTTCTTTGACACAGGAAATAGAAAACCAGTGCAAGCCAGGGCAGGAAAAACCTGCAATGAAAATTTTACAGAGTAAAGTCAGTGCAGCACTGAATCGTCTGCTTCATAGCATCCTCATCTGAAAGATCACTCTCTAGTAGTTAAACCAATTTAATGGGGGCACTGGGTTTCACTAACAGATAGCTCCGCGCTTATTTCCTGTTTGCACTGAGTAGCACTGAGTTGCACTGAGTGCAGGCCAAAGAAACAAACCTACTAAATTCTTAGCATATGTTTTGGAATTGGCGGGAAAGAGCAGAAAATGACGGCCGACCAATCAAAACACTGCATTTCAAGATTTGATGGGAATGAAGCATGGCGCTTCACCATAATGCTCCGCGATGTGCTAGCCCATCGAAGCCAATGTGTTTCTTTCGAAGATTTAATTCCAATTTTTTCAGGGGTCATTCTGGACTGATGCCGAGTCCCTAGATTCTCCAACCTGTATGCGCACAAATATGTGGAATGTTTTAGCATAGCACAAGTTTAAATTCGATGTGATGTGTAATTATATTAGATGAGGAAAAATTTAAATGCTTATCAATGAAAGTTTGTCTTTAGGATCGCCATCAATGTAGAAAAAAGCAATTTAGGTTTTAGATAATTTTGTATTTCTATGTACGCAATTTCTTCCCCCCCTTTCTAACATTAATCCTTGTTTCTGCGAGCCCATCTTTAATTTCTGTAGCAATTCTATGCAGAATGTTAATTATACACTTAATGGCGTGCTTTAGTAATTCAGACAAATGTAGTTAAATTGGCCGAACGCAGACCGAAGGCAATACATTACAGTCATTAGTGTGACTGGCTATAGCTGACGTACTTCCTAAATAGGGAAATCTTTCGACCAATTCCATTATCCACTCCATTAATGGAGCAGAAGTATTGTCTAAGGTCTGTAAAGAAGCTCTGATGGAAATAGATATAAAACTAGGCCTAAAGAGCACGGGCATTTGGAAATTAGAAGCTGAGGTAATTTATTCAGCGTATTACAGTGTGCAATCACCCCTGTTGTAGTTAGATTGGAGGGTTGGAGGAAGTGCCCATGAGAGGAAAATTGCTCGATATTGTTCTGGGGAATAAGGTACTGCAAGTATGTTTGCACCTGATGATGGCTTAAGATGCCGAATCATACATTTTAGTGCAATTATTAAAGACTGGGTTGTATAATAATAAAATATCTATCTACATAACAGAATTTTGAGTGATTACAAGCTTGTTCAGAATTGATGGTAACCTTCATCTATACTCCACCCATGTTACCTGTTGTATAGGCGCATCCACATGCAATGATTTGTTTGACAAATATTGCGGTATCAAGCATGACTACCGGTGAAACATTACGCATGGACTGCAAATTGGATCATTTGTTGAATGAACTAAATGTAGTTTGACAAACTTGAAAAAGCAGGGAGGAAAATCTGAGGGAAAGTGTGATTGGCAATTTATTTTTCATGCTTTCATGATAATGCATGCAAGCCAGATTTGTCAAACAAATCATTGTGTGGATCAACCCTAAATGTACGAGTTTGCTTGTAGTGCTGCTATTTTTCGTAGCTTTAGTTGGAGGAACTATCGTTGGAGTTTATGCAATTATTAGAACTCCTAGTTAACTAGAATTGAGCTATTTTATTTATTTATTCATTCAGCAGCTCTTCCACGTTCAATATACCGCATTCATTACTTAAACATGCAAATTATATTACTGTCCTTTTTTTTTTTTTTTTACAAAATATCCCAAAATGCTAAATGCGCACTTTTCTCTTTCTATATATCAACTTCTTACGAATCCGTTGACTTATCATGCCAAAATTCAAATCAATACATCAACATTTCTCTAGGGTAATTTTCTTCGAGGCGGCAGATGAAGAAATTGTAATATTTTAACTAGCAATTTAATGAAATGCAGTAAGCTGGTAAATTTGTATTTTCCAATTTTGGATTTTCAAACAACCTTAAATTCGCCTTCAGGCAATGCGAATTGCCTCTGGCTTGTTGATCTGCAAGTTGTCCATTATACTTAAGCCTTAAATGTATGTTGCATATGGACTGTGTTGGGTCCACCCATTCCAAGCTAAACCACGGTCTTGTCTTTCCTTTTTGTACACTGTGAAGATTGGGCAATTCTTGTCTTGCGATATGTCAGACAGAGGGAAACTTTAAGATACAGCATCTAATGCTGTTATTGATATTCTAAATAACATCAATATAGTGTAAAGTAAAACCACACAATGTGCTTTAAAAATTACAGAAGTCTTTTACATTGTATCTGCTCAGGGTATGTTCCTACTACTGAAAGAATGCTAGGCCACCACATTTCTCAGCCCAACTCACATTGTGGGGTATTCAATTCAATTCATTACCCAAAAGCTTTAAAGGGGTTATACCCATTTTCAGGAGAATGCTAGCTCCTGAACTCTAAACTGAATTGTCACCTTTGAAGACTCAATTCACGTCTTTTCCTTGTCCACAATTATAAGATGCTTAAATGCAACTTATTTTTAATCGCATGGAAGTGGCTTTTTTTTATACCTATTACCCAAGGTCAAGGTAAACTGCCTTGGCTTTTCCTATAGTCTCTCTGGTTCTGCCTAGAACCATAAAATGGTATTCTTTACCTTGTTTGCAACCCTCCCATCGAAAAGTACACCAACAAACTTGTGAATAGCGTACCTCTATATAGCGATGACCCTGGAAGAAGGGATAACTCGCAGTCGGCACAGTGTGTATGGTCATTACTTTAGCTGAACCTGAAAATAGCGCTACATGTATCTCCAAATAGCACAATTTTTGGTTTGCGCTATTCACAGGCTTTGGTGTAAATCTAAAATACAACTCCATCAATAGCTTTTGCCAGAACCCTTAGCTGTTAAACCTCTCCCTTATACCTTATGATATACATTATGTTGCTGGTTCTGCCGTAAAATTAACTAATATTATTTAACAATTAGTGGGGACATGTGCATGTCTTGCATGTGATATGCATTTTTTTTTCCGATTTCATTAATGAATGGAAATTGCCGCTAACGTCAAACTGCATCAAGAGGCCCTAATGTTTCTGCGGCGTGAATCTAGAAATGTCTGATTAATCCCATTCGAGATGAATAATTTATAAATCGTCTGCGTAGACTTTTATTAATTAAATGCGCGCAATTAATGTCTCGCTATGCAGCTAATATGGCTTCAGAAATTATATTACGATGGCGCTAACGAGACCTCGCTGGAGATATACCATGCCTACATACCTCTAGAGCTCTCTGACATCTCAACGTCTTTTAAGAGAGATGTTGTCATTCCATATTCCAACACTAGAATTCCAGGGGTGGCGTGAAAGGGCGTGTGATTTACCACTGAAATAACTCAAATATGGGCTAGCTTTCTTTGCCAATTTCTTGTCTCGTATATGGTCATGGTCGTTGCCGTTTTTATAAGCCCCAGGCCACACTAGGCTGGAAACGCGCGTTTGGCTAGCCTTAAACAAGGCTTTTAATTAAAAAAAGAATTTTCGCACGAGATATTAATGTGCACATTTTATAATTCTAGAGTTGAAATTAAATTGGATGCCCTGTTTGAGGCTAGCCAAACGCGCGTTTCTAGCCTAGTGTGGCCTGGGGACAAAACACAAACTCGATGGTCCTTTGGAATTAATGAAAATATGTGCGGAGCATGAGACCAATACACTTGCATCTACTTAAGCCAATTCGTTGATTGCCACCTGGATCCTAGATTACCATTTGCTTCAAATGAAATTGTTGTAGGGCGATCGTAAAAAAAGCCACCTAATAGGATATAGGGGCTGGGAAAAAGTGCACCATGCAGCAGCTTTTATTCTTCTCTTTGGGATGTAGGCCCAATACACCAATATCTTCTGGGAAGTGGAAAGAAATCAGTGAAAAGCGAGTGCATGGATGCTCGTGTTTGTACTGTAGCATTCATTAATAATACAGTATAAAAAAACGTAGTTTTTCGCGTAAAACCTTTTAATGTATAGCCAGCAAGTACTGGCAGGAAATT
>JAQGCC010000621.1:0-33041 GCA_034698905.1 Xestoiulus laeticollis
TGATGCTTTTCGGTGATTTCATGGTGAAGTCCGAGTACTGCAAGGATAGACGTGTATACTGTATTCAAATTTATCTGCGCAATGAGGACCTGTTCGTTCACCTGCTCTTTATATAGTTGCAGAGTGGCCCTATGGGTCATGTGCTCAAAGGAGTTAGTTACCCGGATGTAGTAAGGAATGGTCACTACCGGTTCTCTGTAATTGTCCCAGATGTCACCTATGCTCCTGGTCCATTTAATTAGGGCTAGGATGGATTAAAAACGGTCAAGGGCGTTTTCGGGGAAATATTTCTTAAAATACAAAAAAAAAAAATGTAAAAGTAGAAATTCGCAACAAACTAAATACAGAATGATTTGTGTAACGCGTATTTATTATTATTAAAGATTTCATATTTGAAGAAAAAATAATGAATTTTATAATGTTTCCTCCTCATGGACCCATTCTTATTGTCCTCGTATAGTATAGGCCTACCCCTATAATAAATGTAATTTAAAAAATATGGTGCTTTTATATACTTCTTTTTCTATTACTAAGCATATACCCTATTTCTAATGGTATACATGTAATATATATAATGTTTTTTTTTTAACTGTAAGACATTTAGGTGAAATTCATCTATTGATATTTTCTGTGAAATTTTACAAGAGTATGAAAGTTCAAATTGCACGTTTAGTTTTTTTTACAAAAAAAAAAATGGAATTGCAATGCACATTTAGATGTGTTTTCTAACAAAATAAATCATATGTTCGAGCTCGCACATGTGCCAAGAAATTTGAAGGAAAGCGTACGATTTAGAGGAATTATATACCGGTTTCCATATTGCAGTGCCTCACTGCAGTACTACATTGTCCAAAATGATAGCATTTGTGGGCATTACAAAATTTGCTGTGAAATTTCACAAATACATTTGATGTCCAAGCAAAGTGTAACATTTAGAGGAATTGGCATCCGAATCTCAACTAAGCTGATTAGAGATTACCTTCGATTAGTGTCTTGTCATTAATCTCTGGATTGATGCAGAGATTACTTACTGCGGACACTATACTGCGTATGTCTCCAAAAAATTGGACAAAAGGGTTCTGGTGAAAGTTTCTCTCAGTGGCCAGTTATAACCCTAATGCCTAGTCCACATAAAAACACAATTTCACGAAACATGATACCCGAAACATTTCATGACAAAAATGTTTCACATGAATTGTTTTGATACCTATCTGATGCAGCATGTTTCGTGATACAAGGTGCCCGAACCAGTGCAATACAATTGAAACATTTCCTGAAACAGTTTCAAGTTTCGTGTTTCATGGAAATGTTTCCTTGGTGTGGCCTATATAGTTTATGGCATATGGTTTTTTTCAGTGGGCAGTGAAAGGGGTTTTGAATGGTTTGGAGGTGTTTGGATAATCAAAGGTTATCTGAATGATCAACTCTTCTGTTGCCCTTCAATAGACGGTGTCTTGTTTGTTTGTTTGTTTGCCAAACAGCCCTTAGTGCCTAGCTGTAAAGACATAACGGATGTTCATTCAGTTTTATGGCACCAGATCAATGAGCAAACTAGCCCATCAAGTTGGCGGTGTCACCATCATAACCAAATGACCCCCAACTGTTGCCAATTAGGTTTTAAACCACCTATTTGAAGCAACCCAATGACCGTATACAAAAAGCATTTTTTTGTAAAGTTCATGTCTGAATCTTTTGCAGTTTTAGCCAAAAGTTGACAGTGTTATGCGAATATATTGATTTATCTCCAAAAGTCACTATACTTTCTTGTACACGTGAGTCCATCCTTTCCCTTCTTCAATGTGTATTGATGACCGATGTCCATTCTATATTTGTATCGTTATTTTTTTCCTTCATTTATATTCCGTTGTTGACACCATAAATATATCACGTCCAACAACTGCATCATTGGGTTGTTGGATGATAGAGAAATCGATAAAGTAGTTTAAGCAGCTATATGTCTGGTCACGTGAGGACATGATAAAGACAATCCCAGGTGATTTGTTATTGCTGCTTTATAGAGATCGATATGCCATTTTAAATTTATGATAAACGAAACTATACGAATATTCTGATACAAATTGGGTCGATGCTAAATTTATCTTCTGGTGCAGGTTTAATATTTTCTGGTGGTTGGACGGGCCGTTTGTTGGTTTCTCCGTTTTCCATCTATAATTAAAAAGGACTTAAGGTTATTTTAAAATGGACCTAAGTTCTATTCCCTCATTGGTCAGTAGATTTTGGGCTGTATCCGTTTTTTTAACTTTTGCAATCAGTTTTAAAATGGTTCGTTTATTCCTTTTGTATAAAGGACTGGGGACATAATTGAATGTTTCATATATAAATTAAATTCAAGGACTTAAGGTTATTTTAAAAGGACCTAAAATCCATTCTTTGATTGGTCAGTAGATTTTGTGATTTTTCCGCGTTTTTTTAAAAAAATTTGACCAGTTTGAGATACATGTAGGCTAATTGTTTATTCCTTTTGTAAGACACTGCATATGGACATGGTATGTTCCATATTATACAATTAAAAAGGACTTAAGGCTATTTTTAAAAGGACATAGGGACTATTCTCTGATTGGTCAGTAGATTCTGTGATTTATCCGCGTTTTTTAAAATGTTTGACCAATTTGAGATAGGTCGTACATGTATTTTCCTTTTGTAAGTTGTTGTGGACAAATGTTCTATATATATAATTAAAAAGGACTTAATTCTATTTTAAAATAGATACCTATGAGCCAGTCTTTGATTGGTCAGTAGATTCTGTGATTTATCCGCGTTTTTTTTTAAAATTTTTGACCAGTTTGAGATATAGGTCGTATACACGTGTATTTTCCTTTTGTAAGTGGTTGTGGACATGTTCTATATATAATTTTTTAATTATATATAGAAACTCTGTCCACAACTTAATTATATTTTGAAATGGACCTATGAGCCTATCTCTGATTGGTCAGTAGATTCTGTGATTTATCCGCGTTTTTTTAAATTTTTGACCAGTTTGAGATAGGTCGTATACATGTAATTTAGTTGGGTAAGTTGTTGTCGACATATGGTCTATATATGTAATTAAAAAGAACTTAAACTTAATTCTATTTTAAAATATACACCTTTGAGCCATTCTTTGATTGGTCAGTAAATTTTGTGGTTTATCCGCGTTTTTTTAAAATTTTTGACCAGTTTAAGATACATGTAGGCTGTTTATTCCTGTTGTAAGGGGCTGTGGACATGTTCCATATATAATTAAAAAGGACTTAAGGCTATTTTTAAAAGGATCTAAGGGCTATTTTATGAATGGTCAGTAGATTCTGCGATTTATCCGTTTTTTAAAACTTTTGATTAGATTGAAATAAATCGTTTATTTATATTTTATGAGACTGGACATTTTCCAAAACAATGCATGAGGACTAAAGGGTCACTTTCTGATTCCTTGATTTATCATACATTTCAATGGCATTTTATAAGGTGTTAATTAATGAAGATTAATACTGTAAATACTCCATTAAATCCCTGTCTCGAATAAACCTCGGTAAGTTTTTGCCATTTTTGATTTATTGATACCAACTTTGAGGTAATAAAGATAATAAACCCCGTATCAATGTTTCAGT
Source organism: Xestoiulus laeticollis (assembly GCA_034698905.1). Taxonomy (NCBI): domain Eukaryota; kingdom Metazoa; phylum Arthropoda; class Diplopoda; order Julida; family Julidae; genus Xestoiulus; species Xestoiulus laeticollis. The sequence continues at coordinate 3,606 of JAQGCC010000621.1, forward strand.
GTTCGAGTATTTACGGTTATATGCAAAACATATGCAACAGTATTATATACCAACTTTAATTTTTCTTAAAAATGCAGATATCATGTACCAGGGATTTTTACTTTAGTATACCTTTATTTTTTAAAAAAAAATACGTTTCTATACATTTTCGCAATTTTCAAGAAAACATTATTCATGTGTAATGATATCATTTTCTCTATAAATAAATGTATATTCTGTGAATTCCGCTCTATTCTGTCAAAAGTTTGATTAATTTCTGATACCGTAAATACTCGAATAAACCCCTGCATGAACATACTCGGGGTTTATTATTTTTATTCCATCAAAGTTGGTACTAACAATTGTACAGGTATTTTATTTACCTGAAATTTCAATAATAAGAGGAATTCTCTATACTATAGTACATGTACACCACCAAACAATCAGAAAATGAGACAATATCACTTATAGGGAATTCCTCTAACACCCGGGGTTCTCGTTAGAAATTACGCTCGTGAACGACCCGCGGTTTATTCGAGTATTTAAATTTTTAAAAAGGACCTAAGAGCCATTCCCTGATTGGTCGGAATAGATTTTGTGATTTATCCGTTTTTTAAGCTTTTGAACAGTCATTCCATTCCTATTGTTTATAAATAGAAAGGGTTTCAGGGCCACTTCCGGTTTCTTCACCGGTTGGCAGCGATAAACTCGTTCTATAGCTAGGTCCATTTCATGATTGGTTAAGATCATGTGACGTCGCTATTGGCCCTTTCCTCCCTATATAGGTAAGGCACTTCCTGTTAAGGTCCTCTTCGCTACCAAAGTTTTGTTTAGTTCAGTTCGTGCAAGACTATTGCATTTCGACTGTGATCTGCAGCATTTACCTCGTGTTAATTCAGTTTACTCGGTATTATTTCTAAAGCTTGAATATATACCTGGTGTCCAGGATGTTTATAGTAAGTCATATATTTATCTAATATTCTTATTATTTTGTATATACATTAGCTTATTCGTAACGTTTCCAATGTAGACTGTATAGAATTTGTTTAAAATATATCGAAATTTAGCGATTTATTCAAATTCAAGAAATATATCAAATTTAGTGTTCAGCCTTTTGTTTAAAATTTACTTTATAGTTTAATACAAATTTTTATTGCTTAAAATTTCGACGACGCACGTGCTTGCAATGTTAGTCTGGTAATTGAGTTTTCAAAATTTATCTATAAATATTACAATTTTATTTAACAACGTTAATACACAGTTGTAGACTATATACAGTAGTAAAAGTTAAGGAAGTCATTTTGAACCGAAAAGCTTCGCAATTAACAACAATTCATCTATAAAAAAGGTATGCTATAACACATAATTCTTTCAACAGCCAGTAGAGATTCCGTCGGATTCTGAGGGTGATGATGACCCCAAAGGACCCCCATGGTATGTGAAATTGGGGATACTAGATGAGCCCTATAACATGCCAGTAAAAAAGCCTGCAAAGACTGGGTAAGTTTTACAACTTTGATATATAGTTTCACGTCGTTTCTGCATGACTTTTAATTATATCGTTTACTGCTAAGTAATTGACGATATGAGCTGAATTTGCTATATAATACGTTGCTATAGTTGGGGTTTGGTTGACTTTGGGGCTACGAGATATAAGTTATGGGCGAAATCCACTATTTTCAAGACCAGTGTTTCCCCCAGATTCAGTCTTCACGGTAGTCAGGGAAAATTGCGTAAAAACATTTAAAAAGTCAGAGAAGTTTAAAACTACACTTTCTATAGTACATATGTGACAGCATAAAAAGTCGCGTTTTATTAACCAATACTTGAAAATACTGTAAAAAAGAGCACATTGTTATAAAGGCAGCACGTGCGTGACACTGAAATGTCACTTGTTTGTTGTTTGGGGGTAATCTGGCTACTTGTTTATTACTGTCTGGTTTGATGAGCAGTGCAACACATGTACTGATAAAATGTACCCAGAGTTCAGTATAGATACATGTATCTGAAAAAGACTCGTGATCTCTCAGTGACCTTTGGTGTCCTATTATTTATTACGAATTGGGAATTTTACCAACTTTTCATACACTACATTTGGCTGTTGTTTCAATCCCAGTATACATGTATAATGTTTTGACCCACATTTTCTGTGAAATTTGCGTTGTTTTGTCCAATTTTTGTTAAAATGCCCATTTGAATGCAAAATACACCGAGAAGACATTACTAAGACTAAGAGTGTAAGACTTATAGGAATTAGTTTCGTAAGACCCTCTTCGCAGGATAATACGGACACTGTTTTCAGTGACTTATTTGTTCATTGGATAAATGTTTGGGAATTTATTATTTTGTAAAGACGAATTTAAATATGGCTCCATTTAGGTGGTCTGAATTTTATATCTAAATGATTCACCATTTGCGTGGGTGGGTGAACATTTTCTTAGTTATATAGGAAAGTCAGTTTTGGCTCGTATTTTAAGACGTTTTTGGCAATCGTAGTTTAGCCAAGGGTGCCTTTTTCAATGGTGTTTTTTTCTTGTGAGTTACAGGTTGGCATACCATGACGTTGACGCCAAAGCATTTTTACATATGCCTAAAAATGTCATGTTTTATTCTACTTAACATCACTTTAAAAAAAAATTCCATGCCATACCAAAATTGGGTTTGTTTGTTTGTTTGTTGATTTTTAACGTTGGCCTATTTCTGCAACAATAGGGCTAAACACGAACGCCAGGGAAAGGGCCTCCTTCACCTAAAAAAGGGTAATTTATTTAAAGGGTAAGGGGTCGTATAATCCTTTTGTTCAAATTAAGATCTCTTGGGTCCAATCCGGAAGTCGTTGACTTATTTTTTGATACAGCTGCAAGTTAAGAGTAGCCAGTGTGGTGTCCATGAACTTGATGGCCTTGGTTTTCACAGACGCCAAAACAGTCCTAAGTACCTTTCGTTTTAACCCTAATTCGGTACTAGGATATGCGCAAGGAATTTTGACCTATTTTAACAAAAGAACATGTCAAATTTGACATTTGGGGAGGGGTAGGGGGAGAGCGACCATGTGCAGTGAATATTTCTGAATAATTAATTAAAATGTATGCTGGACTTTCAAACTTTGACTGCACAGGATTTCATTGTTTTCCATGTTGGAAAAAAAAAAATAATGACTAATTAGGTGTGAGGTCTTTTAAAAGTTTATAGGGATGGGGGCCTGAATTACTCATCTATTTTTACATTATTTGAAATTAGGGTGGAGTTGATGCTCCAAACCGATGAAAAACGCCGTCATCTTGAATTTTCAAAATGGCGGCGTTTTTCATCTAAGTACACTACATATACTAAGTAGGATAGGACCCAAGAGATCTTAATTTGAACAAAAGTTAAGTACACACTTAGTACATATGTACTAAGTAATATAGGGCACCAATTCCTTCTCGGCCCTTTGCTTGAGCCTAATTTTAAATCCTGTTCTATTTGAACAGGAAAAAAAAGCCCTATATTTGGCATATTTGGAACCTCCATCGAATCATAGCTATAATGGCTACTTCACCAACAGAGGGGAAAGTCCCTCAAAATTGCGCATTAGCGGCTACTTGTATTTTTGCATCTGATGCCAACCCAAAAATCTAAACTAGTTTCTGTAAGCGTATACGAAAATACCACAAAATGTAAGATTTTGTTGAGGCGCAGACAAGTATATCACCCAGATAAAAAACAAAACAAGACGGTGCAAACCGTCTCTTGATGTGGGCCACATTTTAAGGAAAAGCTTTAGACCTAATGGTGCTAGTTTGAAATTCCTCCTTTTTTGTATTTATGGACAGCATGATACTTTAAATGGTTGATGGGGGTCGTTGGGGAAATTCAAGATAGCAGAATTTAGCATTTTAACTATTTTTCTGTCAACATTGCAACTTTGTTGCTTTTTTGATGTCTAGGGTGACTAAGGAGGATGGGAAAGTTTAGTGATCTTTGTGGTATGTCTTCTATGACCACGAATGCTGATGTACGTGTTTTGGCTGTTGAGGGTTTATGAATGATAATGAGGTCAATTAACGGATGGGATTTTTAGCTTTTGATGTGCATCAGTCGTTGAAAATGACAAGGCCTATCGAGATGTACTAACATGACACCTTTTTGTAAACGGTTCAACGTTTTTTAGAAACTTGTAAACAAAATTTTAAGGAATTTTAAGGGTTTCTCGTTCTGCATGGTAGTGGTATTTGGGATGGCTTAATTGCATTTACAATGAGCATACTAATTGTATTTTAGCTCATCCCAAGAATAAACCTTAGTCCTATATACTCATTTGACAATTAAAACTTTTTTTTTTTTTTAAAAAAATAGGGAAACCTTTTTAATGAAAAATTGGGAAATGTATAGAAATCTGGTATAACCTACCAATATTGAGAAAACAGTTATTCAATAATTAAGATAGTTTTGCAGTTTATGCCTTTTTAAAATTCAAACAAATATCAGCAATGAAATATATAAATGTAACTTAACAATACGAACATTTTTTGCTTTTTGATAGTTAATGTTTCGTTATTAAAATACATTTTTTTATAATAAGATTTAAGATTAAAACAAAAGTCAACTTTAATATTGTCCATGTATATGTAATTTGTCATTACACGTACTGGATATGTGTCCGGATTATCGTTATATCCGACATATTTAATGCATGTATATATCCGACATTATTTAATACATGTATGATAGATGATAATAAAAAAGGGGAGAGCGAAGGTCATCAAATATTGGGAAACTATATCAAAGACAGCATTGAAATTTTGAAAATATGTTATCTATCATACATGTATTAAATAATCTGTTATCTAAACCTCAGATGTAAAAAATACTGTTGAGAGTGCCATGCCACAGGTGGCGCACATGTGGCATTGCAATTTAATATTTGCAGGCCATTGGGGAAGTGTATAGCTTCCGTGATTTTAATCGTAGAAATTAACTCGTATATTAATCGATTTGCATTGTTTCCTTATCCGGTATTTGCACTCGAATACCCCATGCACGAGTCATTGTGATTAGGATGAGATATAGTGAAGGACTCGTGCATTTAATCCCGTTTGCATCATTGTTGCTATTTACTTTGATGAACATCATTAGTATAGTTTTAAACGTTTCTTCACAGTTATAAAGAGAAAGTTCACTATTGTTGTTTTTTCTGGTTATCCGAAACTAACGTTTTGGCTCGAGTTTTTGCATGCGTCAGAAATGGAGTTTGTGCTAAATTTAGACCTACGATAAAATGCGGTCTAAATTTGCTTCCTCAAACTCTTTTTTTTTTTTTGTATACCATGAAGAGGGAAGCATACTTTTGCGAGCGATAATCAACCTCTTCCACGCTATCAGTTTAAGGAGGCTAGGGATTAATACAGAAATGGGTCAGGTGTGATTGAACTGGCACGAAATTCCTCATCAGGTCAAAGGTAGTTTAGGTATGCTGGACATCATCCGTAGATCCTTGAAGTCAGGGAAGATTACATTTTGTTAACATACGGGGTTTCCTTAGACCTGGAAAACCTGGAATTGTTGTGTGATTAATTTTGAGAAATTCAGGGAAATTGGATAGTTTTTTGTGTTTACTCGTACAGCTACATTATACTAAATACTTATAATGTAATTGTACGAATAAACACTAAAAACTTCTTTTTGGGTTAAAAAAGTGAAAAACTATCCAATTTCTCTGAATTTCTCAAAATTAATCACACACAAATTCTGGTTACGAATAAAGTTAATTCGTATATAATGAACATTGTAAACTACGTCCTCAAATAACTTCTTTGGGTAATTAGACAAAAAGATTTTAAGCAAATTGTCAATATTTTTGAATTTTAATTTGTCGTGACGGTCAGGGAAAAGTCAGGGGGGTTCAAAATCTCAAAATTCATTTTTTAAAAATAAGTATTTTTTAATTTTTTTAATGTTTTCTGAAAATGGCGCCAAAAAGTCAAAATGGCGGCCGTTTTGACATTCGAAAAAAGAATCTCGTTTGTAATCTTCAGTTCTCGCGAGAGTCACGCTATACTGAAAGAAAGGGAAATGGCGGCTATACAATCTACGGGAGGGTTGTACAAAACTTCATAAACCACGTGTATATTTTTTTGAGTTTTAGTTGAAAATCTCAAAATTCCTTTTTTAAAAAATATTCTCCAATTCATAATGTTGAATGTTTTCTGAAAAGGGAGACAAAAGTTTAAAATGGCGGCCATTCTGACGTTCGAAACGAGAATCTCGTTCGAAATCTTCAGTTCTCGCGAGAGTCACGTGACTAAAGGAAGGGGAAATAGCGGCAATAGAATCTACGGGAGCTAAATAGGGTTTTACAAAACTACACAAACCACGTGTCTCTCATTCTTTTGAATTTTATTTGAAAATCTCAAAATTCCTTTTTTTTTTAAATATTTTCCAATTTTAACAATGTTTCCTGAAAATGGCAACCAATCATGAAGTTTGAAACGAGACTTGTTTGATACATGTATCTTTAGTTCTCGCGAGAGTCACGTGATTAAAGGAAGGGGAAATGGCGGCGATACAATCTACGGGAGGGATTTACAAAACTACATAAACCTCAAAATTCCTTTTTAAAAAAAATATTCTCCAATTTTTGAATGTTTTCTTAAAATGGCGACCATTCTGACGTTTGAAACGAGACTCTCGTTTGAAATCTTCAGTTCTCGTGAGAGTCACGTGATCAATGGAAGGGGATATGACGGCTATACAATCTACGAGAGGGATGTGTAAAAAACTACGAAAACCACGTGTATATGCTAAATGTTTGCGTGTTTGTATTTTTATATTTTCGCTTTTTTGTTATCCTAAAATTTAAAGACTAGTGTTTAGATGTTAATATTATCGCGAAGGTAAAATAATGAATGTATTGCAAATTGGATAAAAAAAACCTGATGTCAAAATGCTTTCTCGCACGATTTCGACCAAAAAGACGCATATTGTGGAAAAAAGGGAGAGTTAATTGAAAACCATACTACAAACTTATCCAAGGATATAATCATGAATTTTGACTGCTGCAACCAAAGCTCATTTCCGCGTGTGTGTTTTTTCATCATCTTTCCTCAAACGCAAAAACACATCATAAAACAACGCGCTTCGGTTGTTTTTAACTCAATGGCGTCTTCGGTTTAACTTGTCAACAAGAATGGCCTTGGGTTTCATGAAGGCATTAAGAATATAATCGCATCAGAAGATAGTGACCATCCACACCGATATGCCTAAAATGGAAGGGCGATGCATGTTAGCAATGGCCGACAGTTTTACTGCAATTTGTTACAACCGATTTGATCACAAGACTTACATGTTTTTTTTTATGTTTTTTTAGTAACAGGGACTTGGAGAAAGCAAGGGAGAGTGAGAATCGTCGTGCTTTGGCCGATGGTAGGGAAGCTGTCAGTTACAGTTCAAAGCAACTGTTTCCGGATCCGATCAAGGTAAACAAGGTTGGACATTGCCTCTCATCATCATATTCATAGTCACAAATTGACCAGAGTCATGGTAACCCCAGACCTGGAAAACTTGGAATTGTAAGGAACATTGCAAGGATAGACATGGAATAGTCGGGAACATTAGTTAGTCAGGGAATAATCTGGGGCATTGGATAGACATGGGATATTCTGGGGACATTGGTTGGACATGTACTTTCCAGCTATCCAGGGACATTGGATAGAGATGGAATGTTTGGGGGAAATTGGATAGACATGGAATATAGTCGGGGACATTGGATAGATGTGGAATGGTTGGGGGAAATTGGATAGGCATGGAGTATAGGCGGGGACATTGGATAGATGTGGAATAGTTGGGGGACATTGGATAGACATGGACTATTCAGCTTTCCAGGGACATTGGTAGATATGAAATAGTTGGAGGACATTGGGTAGATATGAAATAGTTGGAGGACATTGGATAAACATGGAATATAGTCGGGGACATTGGATATACATGGACCATCCAGCTATCTAGGGACATTGGATAGATATGGACTAGTCTGGGACATTGGAAGTTGTCATGGGATTGTTTTCAATACATGTACTGGAAAAGTGAGTATAATTCAACATCGTTTTTTCTTTACAGGATAAGAAGGTCAGTGATGTGCTCCACGTTATGTGCCAAAGGGCGCTCGGTGTGTACCAAGAGGTTAGGGAGACCATCACCACCAACCCGAAGCACCTGATCGGCGTGCAACCACTGTCTCAGCCTCCGAACTCCAACGGACCACCTTCCTTTGGCGCCCCCAACTCTTCCAAGCACCCCAAGCCGCAGTATCACAACGGGCAGCATGGTCGTCCGGGAAGACCAGCACCGAGGGGAAACCGGCGGTCTCCTCCAGGACATCACGGCCCACCACCATCAGGCTTCTCTTCTGCACCGAGCTTCAACCATGAAGTCCGTCCCAAGGACAGGCCTGAACCGCCACCACCGCAGAGGCCCATGGTCCCTCAAGCACACGCAGCACCACCACGAGCTTCTGGAGAGCCGCCGTTCCGCCTGCAGCCGTTGTCTCCGCTGCACCAGAAGAAGCACCCGGAACCAGTGGCCCATTCCCAGGGCGCACGACCAAAGTTCCCTCCGCAAGGGGCGGCTGCTGGACCTCCGCCCAACCAGAGGGTTATGAACGGCAACAGGCCGCGGGTGCCGCCGGTACAACCGACAGCGCCTGTGCCAGTGCCACCGCCACCCAGGCCGCGCTTTATGCCCAATCACGATCAACAGGTAAATTCCATACTCTTGAACCATTTTTCTATCCATGACCTCATTTTTCTCTACGGGAGCGCTTGAGAATCCATGTTCCGAGTAACTTACGTATTTTTATTTTTTGCAGACTGAACCTTACGACCTCGTCCACAACATTCTGAAGGTAATTGATCTTGTACATATCTGTGGTTTTTAAGGGTATTTGCTGTCTGCTCTTGAAGCAGCCATTTGCAAAAGTCTAACCAATGCGAGCGCGGAAGTCCCGTAACTTTGTCTTGATTACTCCCAAGTTTAATTTGAGCATCCGTCCTTGGCCCACTACCGCAGTTTGGCTCCCCAACCACCCCATCTTCTCCTGCCATGGCGGACAAACATTGTTCCTGACCTCATTACATTATTCATCTATTAATTTACCAATAGCTTGCAACGGATTAAAGCTCTGCAATTCCCTCTTACTGGTCACATCCAGATTTTGCAATCACGAATTTAGTAAATTGGTGTTCGGGATGTGATCTTGTTCCCAGCGTTTTCTAAATTTGAACTTGGCTATAGTGTACCAAATTTATCCTTTTAATCACCCGTTAAGTTAATCCGAGCCTGGGCAAGCTAAACAAACCTAAATTACAGGACATTGAACCCTCAAACACAAAAAGTGACTTCCTGGGTAGGGTTTGTCCTTGGGTGGGGAAAGAAAGAATTGGCAATGTAGGAACTGCCTTGAGAGGAATTTGAACACCAGAGGCGACAGCAATGAGTTTATAGCGATTTTTTGAGGGTTAATTGCCTTAGATTTAATTTGTTTATCAATAACATGATTCAACGGCCAGTTTACACGGGAGCTTTATTTCTACGTTTTGGACTCTTGATGCCCGAGAATTTAAAATGTGGAAGAATTAGATGATGTGGTCATCTAGGCCATAGCTGTCTACGGGTACAAACATGGTGGAGCATTACTGCAGGAATGCAATCGTTCTGGAATGAATTCCTGAAAACAAACGTGCACTATGTGCGAGCGCATCGAAAACAAGGTGTTTGATTAGAAGAATATGGTTCCATTCTTGTAGCGATGCTCTGCCATGTTTGTACCCTTGGTGAATGGGATATATGCTTGACAATGGTGACATTTAATGAATGAACACTATCTGACACAACCTTCCTTCCTTGCATCGTTTAATTACTAATCATTATTTCGTGCACTTTTGTTTTATTTCGTTCATTTTTTTAATTTTTATTTTTATTTTCCCCCCCACTTAGGAAATGATTCTTCCCAGCCCTGTAACTACCATCCCCAAACCCAGGGCTCCGTTTGGTGGAAATAATCAGTTGGTAAGTCAACCCATAAAAATTATCCTAAATGTTTAAAAATTACTGTAAGGGTGAGGGGGATTTAATACTTTGGGTCCCAAAAATTGCATGTCGTATACGAGCAAAAATGACGCTGGCGTAAAAGTCGCATTACGGAATTCTCAACGGTCATACGTGTTATGAAGCAAACTAGGAATCAGTTCCTGTTATTGTCCTCCACTCTGCATTAATATGACGAACGCTTATTCCCCACTGTTTATCCCCCCCTTTTTTTTGCACATAAAATCAGCTTCACACCATAGATTTCCCTCCTTATCTGACACTATATGATGCTATGTTTTAGCCCCCCTCTTCTCTATTTTCCTCAGTTAACTGTATATTAGCTCGTTCCAAATTGCAGTTCATGTTCATTACCCTTTTTCCATCCATTTGTCCCTCGTTTTCGTGCCCTTTTCTCCCCCCTTCCATCTCTCTCACTCTCTCCTCACGTCTTTCGGTCGAAAGTGTTACAATCGATCGATGCCGAACAAGGGCCTTATATGCCACCGGTTGGTTACACGAGTTCGTTGAGTCTGGCGGCTAGACATTAACCCCCTCTTTTATTTCCCCTCCCACGACTTTGTTATCCCTATACGGTTTATTTTCCGTTTTACGCCACTCGTCGTTTGCCTCTTTTACCACCATTTTTCATTTCTGGTCAGCTTATAGATAATTTTTGCACTTTGAGGTTTGTTCCTGAAGCACGCACAATACTGCTAAGTACTTAAGGACACGCTCTTGGAAGATGCCCTCAAGGGAACTGCAATTTCTGTAAAATTTTAAATTCTTGGATTTTTGGCAAGTTTAGTCATGTCTGCTCCATGGTGCACATGTATAGTGAATGTAGGAATTACATTGCTCCAGGTCCTCCCGAGTTAACTGATTGTTCTGTAAAATTTTAAAATTGTTGAATTTTTGGTAAGTTTAGTCATGTCTGCTCCCTGCTGCACATTGTGGGAATATAGGGCCTTTGCGTGAAAGTATACTTAAGATTCTTGGATTTATCCGTTTCTTAAACTTTTGAACAGTCATGTATTCCCGTTGTTTAGAAAGGATTAAGCCCCAGGCCACACTAGGCTTGAAACGCGCGTTTGGCTAGCCTCAAACAAGGCTTTTTAATTATAATAGAATTTCCACACGAGATATTTTTGTATACGTATTCTTATCTCACGTGCGAATAAAATTAAAATTCAATGCTCTGTTTGAGGCTAGCCAAACGCGTGTTTCCAGCCTAGTGTGGCCTGAGGCTTAAGGTCCATTTCTGGCTGGTCAATGCTTGCTAGTGAGCTGATGCATTTTAGGCAACTTCATAAATGTTTTGAGCAATGGTTCTGTAAATCCTTAGTGTGGAATGAAAACATTTTTTTTGAAATCATTTATTGAAATTTAGAGTTTAAAATTTGTATAAACATCACATGAATTAAATCAGATTCAAAACATGTTTTCTGACATATTTCATGACAACTGCCTGCTAGACAATTCATTCCACACTAGGGATTTACAGATTTAATGTATTTATGAAGTTGCACGAAATGCATCATAGATGGCGCTGCTTGATGAGGGGCTCACTAACAAGCGTTGGCCAATTTATCCTTGTAGTAAGGAGCGTGAGTTTGTAAACTAACTGCTCGTAATTTTGTAGCAATATATTTTTTTGGCAAGATTTCAAGCGCCTGTTTCTTTATGCTTACATTGAAGTACACTGTGTTCGAATTGCTGCCTTTTAATTATTTTAATTGGCTTTTGATGCCTCGACAATTAATAAGCAAAAAGCGAGCTCGGTCTTTTCGTTTTGAGGCGAATAGGGAGCACATTTTGGACGGTTGCCCACAAGCAGTGCGGATTTATGGCAGCGTGAGGTAATAATTGCATAGCATAACTGATGGATAAGTAGACGTCAGTTTAATTAACCGTTTATCTTCTAAAAAACGAGATAAAAATGGGGTGCTCGAAACGCTTTGCTCTGGGGTAACACTGCATGGTTGGAAAATGTTAGATTAGAACACTACTCTTGGGTCTGGGGCAAGAATCGACTTCCAGTTTCATCCTTGGTTTAATTGGCAATTATATATATATATAGCTTTTGTGCAACTGGTTGTTGTTCCCTTTATAAAAGCCAATTCTGGAAACAAGGTGTTTGCAATCACTGATATATAGGATGATGTTTCAATCGCTGGAAAAATACGCTGACAGTGGTCTCAAAATAGGAATGGGCACATTGTCAAGGAATTTGGAAATGCTTTCAGACTTTCACTTCAGCCATTGGACACTTTTGTGGAAAGTTGGTTAACATCCTCTCTGCAAGGTTTTGTAAATATGTTTCCAGATTTTTCGGTATGATACACATTATTCGTAGGTCTAATAGCAAACGTTATGGGCATTTTTTTTCCTCTCCTGTGGTTCCTAAAAAAATAAGATAAAACTTCTGAAGAATGATAAATCAGACGCTGGTTTCCAGACATATGATTTAAGAAATAGCATTCATGTGCCCATGGTCTGGTTTTCTGTCTTGTCTTATAGGCTAGACTTTGCAAAAGTGCAAGTTTTGCACCGTACTCGTCTCTTGGATTTTCTGTTGTTACTGATTTTGCTGAAGTCAATGAACACGTTGATCCTCCTGTATTAGATATGGTTATTGTTATCTAGATGCCTTATTGCTGACTAAACACCAAGCATGTACCTAGGAATTGATTGTGTGCTCAAGTCTGTATCACGCAATTGGTAGTAAAGTCGAATTTCGGTATCAGGGATCTCTAAATAACCTTAATGTGAAAGTATACGACTTTAAGGAGTTGATTCAACCCACATTAGTTAAACTAGTTTAGTTACCCCAAATCGGACCTATCTTGTGTCACGCACTGTTTTGCAAGAGAATATTCAAGGTCTTTTATGATTTATTTATGGTTCTTGAAAAGACTTTTCAACGACTTTCAGTCGAGATGTCCATATTCTTGTCCTCATTGATCTCCTCCAATGTCGATTCAGTGACGTCATTTACCATGACAACCATGAAGTCCGTTCCGGATGTCCTTGATCCCATTAGTAACCTGAACTTTTTTTGGTGGATTTTGGTCAGCAAGTCTATGTTCTTAAGACTTCTAAAGATGGCTGCCCCAAATGGATCTTAAATGTTTTCAAGGGTTTTTCCTTTGAGATGTCCCCACTGTCGTCACTGCATTGATCTCTTCCAATGTCGATTCGGTGACGTCATTTTCCATGACAACCATGCTGTCACATTCCAGATGTCCTTGATTCCTCCGGTGACGACAACCTTTACTTTTGTTGGTGGATTGCGGCCAGAAGTCGTGTGAGATAAGTCCCAGAAGCGCCATCTTGGAGTTAATGAACTATATATACTGCTTGCTGTGTGCAACACTCGTTTTATAATAAATTTGCGGATGCTTCTACGGGTTCAAAGAAGTCGAGATGCATGGCAAGAACCGTTGGCCTCTTCTGGATTTGTAATTTTGCGTTCATCCAACCTTACTTTTATTTCCCATTTGGGAATCGCCCCTTTTCCTTTCTCTATAGCTGGCTAAACTCTTGCCTCATTGCCTTTGCAATGGATTTTTGAGCGCTTTTTTCACACCAATGGGCTAAGAAGTTGTCGTTGGTCCTCCCCTGGGTTCGATGACCCCGGGTTTCGCAATTTGGTAAGGGCTTTAATGAAAGGATGGGAAAACGATAATCGAGATGCCACTTGGCTTTTCAAGAATTAAAACGTTTAGCCCTACAGGTCCTTTGCTTGATGCGTCATTTATACACCAGCAAATGAAAGCTATATATTGCAGGTTGATCTAGGCCTGGAAAACCAGGAATTGTAAGGGAAATTTTAGTTCTTTGCATGAAGTTCTAGCTATAGGGCGTGTTTATCTAGACCTGGAAAACCAGGAATTGTAAGGGAAATTTTGAATTCTTTGCATGAAGTACTCTTTGGAACAGCAGATGAAAACTAGGCCAGATTGATCTAGACCTGGAAAACCTGGAATTGTTAGGGAAATTTGAGCTCTTTGCATGAAGTTCAAGCGCCTATGGCGTGTATATCTATAGACCTGGAAAACCAGGAATTGTAAGGGAAATTTTGAGTTCTTTGCATGAAGTACTCTGTGCACCAGCAGATGAAAACTAGGGCAGATTGATCTAGACCTGGAAAACCTGGAATTGTAAGGGAAATTTGAGCTCTTTGCATGAAGTCCTTTGAAAGATGTCTGCCTCATATGGTTCTTGCAATCCTTTTTTCAAAGTCTTTCATTTCTGGTATGACGCTTTGTTACTTTCCACTCTTGTTGTCTTTCATCGAAAATGTGGTTCTTGTTTCTTATTCCTCCATCACTTAAACGAAGCAACTAATTGCTTCAACATTAAAATTTAATATGTGAATTAATGAATCATGGCTCTTAACTCTGTTTGGTAATCGATAACATTGTGCAACAGCCATAAGCAATCCTTGATATTGCAAATGTCTTGAGTGACAGTCTCGGAAGTCTTAAGGGACATTTCCCCATTTTCGAAGATGTGGTTTTCGGCGGCCATCTTTTGCCTCAGTTTCGACATGAGCAAATCCGCCCCCTAAATTTCATTTAATGGCTTCTGGTGTGCCTCGCTTTTCCCTCACACCATGAATAATTCATCGTTCAGGTGGTCCTTTTGGATCGATCGATCCTTTTCCGCTGAAAATTCTTTCTATACCTACATGTATATATACATGTATGCCTTCTTGCCGGCAACCGATAAGGAACTTTGAAATAGTGCGGTTTTTTTTGAAAAATGACTTACAAGAGTGGACACGCCAATGAATACATGTACACGTAGGCCTATGCCATGGCCAACAGCATAGCAATTTTTTATTATGTCATTAACTAGATGGGAAGTGACCACGAGCAGTGACCACTGCTAATCCAATCCAGGCTTCTCACAGACCTGGAGAACTTGTGAGTTGGCAGGGACATTGGACCGTCCTAAAACCAGGGAAAGGTCAGGACGTAGTTGAGAATGGTCATTTACTGAACCTAGAAAATTGTGCTCTGAAGCAGTTTCTTTGAGCAACCAGACAAGAAGTTATCAGGCATGTTTGTTGTTGCATGTGTTTCTGAATATTCAGTCGTCAGAATGGTCAGGGGAAATTGATTATGAAATTTGGAGAAAAAAAAATTGTGCTAGCATCTAAGTCAATGTGATAGTAACCTTCACTGAAGAGAAATGGCCACAGAGTGCGCCCTCTGTGGACACGTGTGTCGTCACGTGAGCAACCTCTGCTTGTCAATGAGATTTCAGTGCTTTTCAAGCGTGTCACTGACCTAAATAGCGCGAGGTGGTTTTGAGTGCATGGACACGATGATCCCCTAAAAAAATCCCAGAGGATCCGGGGTTAAGGTAAAGATGGGCTGGGGTCAAGGTGATCGGTCGAAACCATGATTGACCGGTGTTGTGTCCCATCCCATATCCCTTAATTCTTCTCCCTCCAAATCTTTTCATTATTTTCTGCAATGCTCCAGTGTTGTCTCGAATCTTGTTGGGTTTTTTGTTTTTACTCGGAATTTAGATTTTTAAGCGAGATAATCGCCTACGTGCCATAATAAATAAACTTAATTTTGTTTTTCTTGTTTCTTTTTGCAGGAGGGAAATGCTTCGCAATCAACTGCTGCTAGACGTGAGTACCTCGTCGTTAAAAGACCTTATTGATAAATCTTTTAAATTGCACTTTTTGTGTGTGTGTGTGTGTGCTCATTTGGCCTTGCTTTTAGAAGCTTGAGGTTCTGGAAGTGCACACACTGTGGGGATGCAATCGCCCATTTATTAATAATCCCCCCCCCCATCCCAAACCCTTATGGGTCTCGGGTGGCGCCATCTGTGGACATGGGTGGTAATGTGAGAGTATAGTGTTAGATGGTAAACTACAGAATAGGGACTAGAAAAAGGCATAATCATTTCGAAGCCAATGACAATAGCGGGATTCTTACAAAAAAAAGTGTCTTAGTCTTAAAGTGTTTATCTTTTATAAGTTATTTCTGGTGAGGAATATATTCTACCAAGTGGGAATCTTAACAAAAAAATAAATGTATTATGTGTAGTCTTACAGTATTTTAAGAAACTTTAAAATGAAATAATGTATCTTAGTCTTAGAACCCTTATAGGAAAAGTGTCTTAGTGTTTTTCAAAAAGTCTTATTCTTAAGAATATATTTTTTAAATTAATCTGATATGGATGGATGCAAATTATTTCCTTCCAGATTTGTTATATGACACATTATTTTTAAAATTTGGAATAAAAACAAATACGACTAAAGCACTGGTATGACACTTTGTATTAAGATTAAGGCCAAGACCTTGCTCAAAACTCGGTGTGCGATTTGCAGTACATAGTTTTAGTACCCGAATCAAATCTTTCGTTCTTATTGTGTTCTTTGTTCCGAAATGATTAAGCCAGCATTATTGCAGAAAAAAATCTTGACCACTTATAAACCCTGAAAACGAGACTGTATGCTGTAAATGACCCAACTCGTAGCACATTTTTACCCTGTAGTGTGCAGCTCAAAAAGCCAAAATAACATTATTTCTCTTGATTGCCAAACATCAACGTGCCACGCAAGGCAATAAAGACCCCCAAATAGTTCTGAAATAATTTACCGTTTCACTGAAACATAACTACATGTACATGTGTATATGGGAAGAATTTAAAGTAAAAGCTAGGTTTTGCCACGGATGTAGACCGACGTTTTACTAAGAAAGCAGTTACATAAATAGTGCATTCCCCCCTCCGCGATATAATCACGTTAAAGTCAAATGGTTCGTTAAGTATTCAAATTTTAGGACTAAACGGGCGGCCATTTTGTCGCTGTAATGGACCAAATGGTTTCCTTGTCGAGGAAACATTTCTAGTGGCTTTATCGATCCCAATTTTCACGTTGTTTCTGAGGTACATAAACAACACAGTGTTGATTCTTCAAGTTTGCGTATATAAGGGGAATTTCCCAGATGCATGGCTCTGGCTGAGTGTGCCTGCCATATCTCTTCATTCCCTGACAATTCCAGGTTTTTCCAGGTCTGGAATAACTGGTGACAAATTACCTTCAAGCGTGCAGTATATATATATATTGATCAGGGAGATATGTTGGGAAAATATGCTTGTGATACCCAATAACTACTGACTCATACGGGGAAATTCCCAAATTGCTGCTGTGTAAATAGTGTCGACCAATAGCTAGTGACTCTTGAAGGATTGAAAAAGGGGAAATTCCCAAATTTTCAGCTGCGAACACTGTAGCTTGTTTGCAGATGTACCTGTCTAAAATAATATTTTATCCGCTGATCCCAAGAGTATTATTTTAGTCAGGTTCTACTGTATAGATTTCACGCTGAAAAAACGGGAAAATTCCCAAATTGCTGCTGTGTAAATAGTGTCGACCAATAGCTAGTGACTCATGAAGGATTCAAAAAGGAAAATTCCCTATTTTACAGCTGTGTACACTGTAGCGTGTTTGCAGATGAACCTGTCTAAAATAATATTTTTTCTCCACTGATCCCAAGAGTATTATTTTAAGACAGGTTCTACTGTCTAGATTTCACGCTTGATGAGAATCGCTGTAGATTTTCAGCCGATTCGATTCGTCCAATCAAGACTAACAGGTTCGGACTTTGACTAGGGCGCTTTTTCCATCAGAAATGACAGGCATGAAGAATGGTGGCCGCATCTTCCATCAATTTTCCATATAAGTGGACTCGGATGCCCAAACTATTTCCTCCATACATCATTCTCACTCTTGAGCATTTGCTCGATCTGCGCTATCTTTCACCCTGCAACAGTGCCATTGAACCCTCGAAGACGTTTGCGTCGTCTTGATGGCGCTTCTTATTCCCATTTATCACTTTCCAACGACTAACCAACTATTCCTTCCGATTTTTTTTTTTTTTTTTTTTTGCGCGAGTCCTTCGGGGAAATGGCGTCGTTATTTTGGCACGCTAGAAAAATGTTGGACGAACACCCAAAAACAAGACCATGGTTCGTAAACATGGTCGTGATTCCTCCCCCGCCATCTCCATAACATCTATCACTGTTAGTAAGACCTGCTGAAATGGCCCTTGATAGTTGTTACGTAAAATGGGACATTGGTGGTGATGAGATATACAGTGCAGAATACAGCGAAACCTGCTAAAGGTGACCACCCAACAAATGGCCGAATTAGGTCACTGTATACAGGTGGGTGATGCACTAAAACCAATTTTTGAAAAGTGATCACTATGCAGCGGTGGCCACTTTACCAGGTTTTACTGTACCTAAACATATCAGGGTTACCCCAGACCTGGAAAAACTAGAATTGTCAGATGCCGATGTTGCATACAAAAAATTCTGATAAAGCCTTCTGGAGCAAAGGAAAAGTTCTCTGTATTTTATCTCTCTTCCTTGATATTGACCTTGTTGATAGTGTTTCGATTTAATAGCATTCAGTACAAGATATCGTAACGTTTTCGATTATAATCTTCATGTACTTGTTGTACAATCTTTAAAAATATCAAAATGGCCTCTAATAGTCTCTCTACGGTTGCTTATTACACAAGAAAAAAAAATTGGTGTATTTGTGTCAGCCTCCCCCCCCCCAAGATTTTGGTTTTTAATCAAAATTCCTTCATCAAAATTTACGACTTTTTTTCCTGTTTTCTAGCAAAGTTTTTTCTCCAATGATTGCAAATATTTTAATTAACAATCGCGACATGCGGCTATCTTGCTAATTTACGTGCATTTTAATAACGATGCTAATATCCTCCATATTTTAGTTTGTCACTCAAGGGTTTAATATTTGGGGGAAAATATTCTCTACTTATAATTGTTTCCCGGAAAAGAGACCCCCCAACCTAGTAGCACATACCCACAGGTGGTGATTTTGGCAAATTTGTTAAATTGTGCCCTATCACGCAAATTGCATAACATTCGGCCGGGTAACATAGGGGTATTTCACAAAATATGCATGCAATCGTGTATTGTACACTTTTCTAGGTCGTCATATGCTTGTTGTAATTGAATTGCTTCAATATTATTATTCCTTGTTTTTAATTGTAATATTTGTATTTCAGCGTCTAAAGTACGACCACCGGTCCCGGATTTGAATCCCGCCCGTTTACCGCCACCCAATGATGAGCCAGTCGTGGAAGCGCCAGTCGTGGAAGTGCCAGTGCCAGTCGTGGAATTTCCAGAGCCAATTATGGAATTACCAGAGCCGATCTCGGAAATGTTGGAACCTATCGTGGAAGTGCCGATCCCGAACACGGGGTAAGTTACCCTATACCATCACGGTTTTACTTTTTTGTTACCGCGGCGCTGCATGCCACATCGTAAAATCATTGCGTTTCTTATAAGCACGCGGGTTGTCTACTGTTGCTACACGTGTAGTAATTTGAACATTATGAATGTCAGCTAGACCGTTATTTAGTCTTTGCGCTTGGCCGGGAGGCCAGTGGTGCGATGATACCATCCGAAGGATTGCAACTGAATACTAGTCACACGTAGTGATACCTTCCTCGCCTCAATCCTTGGGCAGCAATGCCAGGCGATGTGGTCGCTTCATTCGGAGAGCATGCCTTTAGAGAAAGGTTCAGTTTTCGCTCATTTCGTGTGGGCCTGTCATTGCTGGTCATTTTAACGCAGCGCCATCTATGTTGCATTTCTTGCAACCAAGCTACGGCTTTATGCGGAAGTCCCGGGCTCGCGTACTATGGTTACCTTCCAAAAATATTCCTGTAGAACTTGCAAGAATCATCCGGGAGTGTCATAAAAGCGCCACCCTTTGATTTCGTTCGGCAAACGCCAGGCTAAACCCGGATGGCCGAGTGGCCCCGTTTCGCTTGTGGTCCTCCCTGTGCCACCCCCTTTGACCCCCCACCACCTCATTCGTCAAAGTACCTGCGTTTTTACCTGCACGTTCAGGCATGCGTAACGCGATTCGGTTCGCATTTTCACGCTTTTAGCACAAGGTTAGCCAAAGATAGAAGAGTCGCATTCGCCAAAACATGCCAATAAAATTGGATCGACTTCCCGTTAGCCTGGTTTTTAACCCCGGTTTTGAAAATCCGATGTTTTGGCACCTTATTCTTCACGCTGGAATGTGACCGAAAAAAGCATTCTGTCGTAACAGGTTCCTCCAGACCAGGAAATCCTGGAATTGTCAGGGAAAAGTGATTTTTTATTTCTAAATAGTTATGGGGGAATTCATAACTGATGGTATTCTGTAAGACAAGTTGACATGTTGTTAATACAGTGACATCCTGCAATTGGGAGATAAGATTCCTATAACTGCTACTCTATTCGTGCTAATTATTTGGACTGGATTTGTCTGGTTTTATCCTGCATCGATCACGTGGATATTTAATGTTAGCAGCTAACTGTTGGGGATTAAACTGGATTAAGTCCGGGAAGTGCATGAGTTTATCCCAGGCTTAAATTTGACAATATTTTGGTCGAGGAAGGTCGAATCTAAAATCCTCTTGTAAACTACTACATGCTGTCCATTCGTGGTTTATGTACACCGTTTCTGTCCAGAATAAGATCAACAACTGCAAGGGTAGACAAAAAAATGTGAACACTTGGCACATTTTCACGATATATGACGTTGGGGCACTTTTTGCTTTGGAAATATTTCATATTGTTTTAGAGAACAGTTTATTTTTTCTTGTATGGTGGCCCTTGTTGAAGGAGGGTGGCCACACACGATCCACAGGTGAGGCAGAGGGTGGTTTTTGGGGGTGGGGGAGGGCGAGGGGGGGGGGATTCAAACAGTCAGACCGAAACCAGAAAACGTGCAGTTTAGGTAATTGATGGACAGGATTTTTTGGGTTTGGTATAGAAAGAAACCTTTTCCTCACCTTTCTTAAAAGGCGGTTTTTTTGGGGATGACATTTGCCGAAAACGATTTAAAAGATTTTCGGGTGTCAGGGTCCTTTTGTGGGGTATCTGGGACCGTATACCCTCGGGATTCGTGGGGTAGACGGGACGGGTTTCGTCTAGCCATATTGATTCCGACATTTTACTTTTAATACTTCCTCCGGTCATTGGTTTTCGTTCTAACTACAAAATGCTCTCTTTGAAACATAATGGGTTCCGGTTATTTAGGTTATTTGGGGCATCGGTCGGCCCCTTTAGTTGGGACTAAGTTAAGTGATTCAACAGGCCCCTTACACATTTTTTTAAATATTTCATATATACTTTTTACGTAGAACTATAGGCTTCTGACCTATCGAAATGAAATAAATTCTCTGGCATCTATAAGTGAATGAAATGCGTGACCTCGCCAAATTTATAGAAAGGATGCAGAAACGGATTTTTGCGAAACAGAAAGAAAAGTTAGGGCAATGCATCTTCAATGGCATTTTAAAGAAGTGTCATTGGATATGACAAAATAGGATAAATTCCTGAGCGTCCAATTGGATAAAATGCGTGACCTCGCCAAATTTAGAGAGAATACATAAACAATTTTTTTGCGAAAGAGTTATAAAGGTTAGGGCAATGGCATGGGGCATTCAGCTTATAAATTTGAGGATTGATATCAAGTCGCTGAAATGACGGCACTAGCGCATGTGCACGATTTTTAATTTCGTCTTGGACAAGATAGAATTCGTGACCTGGCCTAAGTAGCATTCAGCGAAATTGGATGTGAAGTACACAAATGCAGTTTTCTAATTGAACGGAATAGTATATGTGCATGTATATTTTTTTTTTCAAAATACGAAATCCAACAGTGGATTGATGTATGTAAAATGCCATAAAAAGCCGCTTAAATCAGATTTATGCATGCATGCATGCACAGGAAAGCAAACATTTAAAATGGCGTGCTGGGACTCTTTTAAAAGTAATCCGATTCCGAAATTGATTAGTTTGTGCAAATCACGGACACTAAGCTTTAAAACGATATATTTTTCTTGAAAAAAAGTGCAATTTGCCAGGTGAACGTTAGCTAAGGCACTATATAGCACCGAGGATCAATACATGTACATGTAGCATGGCTTGGCGATGAAATATAGCCCGAATTTTGGCGACTTTAATTTAATTCCGGTTATTAAAAAAAAAAAAAAAAAAAAAAAAACCCGCGTCACTCAGAATAGCAATAAGAGGAATTCTCGAAATAATAAAATGTCCCCAGCGTCTTTTTCGGTTTTATCTTTTTAAGATCCCTTCTCGGAAATAGAACTTGCTAGTATATATAGGAGCGGAAAAGTGAGGAAGAAATCATTTTAAATGTTGCTTCGAGGTACATTATCGATCCTAGGTTTTTTTCCCTTCTAGCAACCGTACAGTTTACATATACTTGTATAAGTGCGTTGCTGCTGGAAATGAAAGGGATTAATTGGGACACTTAGGGGACCCGAGTGGCATCTTGTGGCCCATTTATGAAGGAACTGTGTTTACGTCATTTGCCCCGAGTAAACAGCTGTACCGATTATAGGGTGAAATTCGCTTAAAACGATCTTCAAAGGACATAAGAAATCAGATCGTTATATACGGATTTATGAATAATACAATGTACATGTAATGGCAATAATAATACATTACCCTGCATGTGTTAAATCATTTTGTCATTACATTACATGCGTCATTTCATGTAAATGCACTTAGAAAATGGGATCGCTGTGAAGATTATCGTTATACCCGGGATATTGCTATATCCGGCATCGTTATAAGAAAATTCCACTGCACTTTCAATACGTCAGAGATAGAAACGATGGCAATGCATCGTGAATGGCATTTTAATTAAGCGCCGTTACGATATGACCACTGAACACGTGATCTTCAGTGACATTTCAGCGCTCATTTTTATTGTTATTTAATAATGATGATACAGCTGGTTTTTTAGTTTTTGTTTTTTCATCCTGCATTGGTGAGAATCTGTGTGTTACTTTAATCGATTCCTTGGACTGGATTCCTGTAAATTGACAGAAATCAATGTTTGAGATGAGAGCAATTTTCCACGAAATTATCCTTGTGGCATCCACATGTGCCCAATTGGAATATTTCTAAGAAGTCCTATAGCTTGGCTCCAGAATCTACGTGATGATCATAATTATATAATGCCCATGCATAACTCAAAATTCTCCTGGGGCTGCAGCGAAATATTTTAAACCCTCGCTCTGTTCTAGGAAATTCATTTTTCCCGTGAACATCTTTTACTTTGAGGAATAAGAGAACCAACAAGGCGTTTTATAATAACGATTTCTTGTATATATATTATACTGTTTTTTATGTTAATAATTTTCCGAGATATGGTATCGACCTGTTTTTTAAACCTGTCCAAAAGATGGCGACTGAAAGTAGGTAGATGATGCAATGGCCCCCTTATATAGAAGGCCTTTTTAGTAGTCATTTTGAACACGCGATGACAAGATTTATTTTTTTTGATTGACATCGACCTATTTAATGAGGAATAAACCGATTACCTTACTTTCTAATTTCCTGATTTTTTTTTCTCTCAAAAACGCCCTCAGGTAGATTTCCATATTTTCAACTAGATTACGTCGCAGTTTTCCTGTTTATACAATTGGATTTTGTATGAGCACTTTCATTAGCCTAATGCTTATGTGAAACTGGTTTGTTTTTGCATCAAACAACAGATTTAAGGCTAATTATGTGCTTATCTACCATTAGGAACACGTGTGTGCCGCGACAGAAAGTGCATTGCCAAGTGTGCCGCAGTCTGAAAACATTTAGACCTTCTTCACACTAACGTTGATGTAGATCAACTGATGTGGATCAAGAAAACTTTTGCGTGTTAATTCACACCGCAGAAGTATACGGGGCACATTATACTAGGTCATGTGACCAGTTTAACTGAGTTCTGCGGTGTGAATTAACACGCAAAAGTTTTCTTGATCCACATCAGTTGATCTATATCAACGTTGGTGTGAATCAGGTGTTAGAGGTTCTTTAGCTAGGTTATAATAGTTCCTTTAACTGCAAATGTATCTTTAAAAAAAGCAGGTATTCAGGATACCCCAGACTTGGAATAGTAATTTGAAGTCGTAGGGATGGTGAAGGAAAAATTGGAAAAGTCAGGGAAGATGGAAGTTGTTTGGTCGGTTTTGGTCTTTGCATTCCGTTCTCCTGAATATGGCATTTGTTTGCTGACTGTAGGGTACTGAGTTGAATTGAGTCAGGTGTTTCCATGTATTTGGCCCCATGTTTCGTGCGCCCCCACACGAGCGTTCCAGTGTCCCGAAACCAGGTTCACATCCCCCGTTGTTTCGCAATGAGCACGGCCGGGAGAGGACGCCTATTGGAAGGTCGGTGGTTTTCCACTTGTCGCCGCTGATTACACCGACATGAAAAACAAAAGGCAGGCAGTAGGCCGTGTTGCACGTACGGCGTCTCTCCATGCTCCTCGCACTTGGGTGGTCTATCGCCCATTTCTCCTCCTCCCACTCCTCTTCACTATCATCGGCGTTGAAAGGGTTTTTTTCCCTTCAAATTTATGACACCTCGATACGTCCGCCTTCTTGGAAAATTCAAATCCGGCGTGCTCACTTTTCAACTTCGAATGTGGAAGACGGACTTGACATTTTTTAATCTCGCCTGATTGTTCCAATGCGACCGGCGGAGGACTCCGTACCGGCCGGTTTGGAACGAGACGACGTCACGGTACATAAAAAAAACATTTAAGTGACGCTTTCAATTTCGATTTTTAACGGTTGATAATGTTTAAAGAACACATCTCGGTTTATAAGTAACGGATTTTATGGTTTCGAGTGTCATGTTTACAATTTTTTGTGTGGGATTTATGTGCTCTGGGACTCCGTAACTTCGCATTGGATTAAACACGCGTGCTGGCGACTGGTTTGAAAAGGTCGAATTCGTGTCGAAAATGTAAACCCGGATCAAGTTACATTTCCCTACCCGGAATTCGATTATCACTCCCAATTAAGGAATACTTTGTGTGCGGATATTTCTTGGAGGTCATTTCGCGAGTGGGGTTTTGTCCCGAATCCGGTTTCGTGCCAAACGACCCAAAAAGGATTCCGTAAATTCGCCATGTTGTTCCATTTTTTGGGACGATAACTGGATCATATTTTCACGATTCGGGAATTAGTATTATAAATATTTGTATGATTTCTTATTATATTAGAAACATCCGTTTCTTTGTGGCTACGTGACCAGAAATGCGAGATCCATGGTGCCCTAACCCTCCAAGGGCCAAGGTCTGAATCGAATTTGGTATAAGTGGTTACATGTCAAGACATGCTCTGTAGTCTATGCAGTTCCATTTTTTTGTTTGTATTTAGTTTGGCTTTTTCATGTATTAATCGGATTATTCACACACTTTGCAACGGATTTAATTCGAAAGTAAATAGACTAGCCCAACGTGCATTATATACGCCCTCTTTTGCGTGGGGGTAGCGCGTACATGTAGACTGTGCAAGCGTTTCGAGTTCCAGCACATTCGCGGTGGATCCATATGGAATGATGTCTGTGGACGCAAATGGCTCCTCTTCGTGTTTGAAAATTCAAAAACGACGACGACTTCGTCAGCATTTTCATCCCTCATCTGGAAGGTGTGCCTCTAACAGTTAATCACCGTTGAACGGATTTAATGGACGCGTAGTTTCCAAAGGAGGAGTTAGTTGGACCTACTACGCTTTAAAAACACGCCAAGTGCGTCTCTGTCAATTGTCATTCGTCGCCTGAAAGAACAAGGAGAAAAGGGTTTATAAATAACCGATTCAAGTGGGTGGATTGCTCGTGAGATCGGAGTCCAATTAGGGCCACTCGAAACTATCCAATATGTCCACGTCAAGGGACACGCGAGACCACGTGCTGTAGAGAATGACAGGGGCCCCAGGACGATGAGAAATCTCTACCACTAAACTGGCATGGATCAACATTACCCAACTACAGTTATAGGGTGACATAACCCATTCCCGCATGCCCTTTTAAATGCTTTCTTGCGTCCGAGGCGGCGTTCAGGACAGGCTGGACGCCAGGTTTCAAGGTAGCCCACATTCGTCACCCCCTGAACATCGTGGGGGTGCTGAACTCTTTTTCCCCTTGGGGTACAATGCGGCCAATGCTGTGCTACTGCCCTGGGAGCTCGATTATCATTTCTTGCAATTCAGGTAAGATAAGTGAATCGATGTCGTCCCTTACTTATATGACTAGTTCACTTAGGGCCTGCACTTGGCATGATTGATTGTTGATGTGCTTGGCTTGTTGGTGGTTGCATATGAAAATGTGTCAAGTTTGGCTTGTGCATCGACTGCTTTTTGACAACTTCTGGTTTCATCACCCCCTGGTCACAATCTCTTAACTATATTCGTAGGACCCATAGCATGTCTTTGGATTTAGGCTAAAATGCATACATGTGGATTTGTTTAAAGAAACGATATGTATTTCGTGTTGCCCGTGTGTCACCCCATACACATGTATAGTCCTGGGTTCCTTCTTTTGAGGCCCATGCATGATTCGTAACTCCTATAACATTTTGCATTTCTGAAATGCCTTCGCCTGCAATTTTGACTGAGCTCGGGTCCAAAACGTAGAAATTTCTTCTGAATTCAGACGGGAAAAAGAGGTTGGTCAAACCTGTTTTTTCTATTATGCAGTTTTTTTGTTCATATTTGTTGTTGTTGTCCATGTTAAGTCTGTTTGCGTAAATGTCAACAGGTATAACACACTGGCGGCCAAAAATTCAAATAGCGTGACGTTAGCGTTACGTAATCGACGTACGCACGTAGGATGCTTTCGTCACTATATCCTTTCTTTTGTAGTAAAAAAAATACATGGGCGTGAGTATAGTGACGTCGGTATAGCTACGGTTTAATCGATATTCGTCTCGACCTACAAATCTTTAAACCACTTTACGAGCGTTTCAAAAAACCTTGATGACTGAGGTGGGAATAGGGGGCGTTGCGAGCTCTTTTGGCTTTCAAGCACTTTTATATCGAAACTGCTTAATCAGCAAATCAGCTTTATAAGTCCTGGCTGAGTTTTTAAACTGCCAAGTCTGATAAGTCTGATTTGCTTGGCTTCACTTTTTTAACATGGATAGGCAATGTGGAGGAATATGATTTTAAGGCTATTATTGACGTCATACCAAAAGAAACTTGCTTAAAATACAGTAAAATCTGGTAAAGGGACCACCTCTGACTGTGAATACTTTTCAGAAATTGGTTTTAGTGCATACATAACATGACATTGTATGTTTAACTTCATAAAAACTCTATATAGTGACCACCTATCGACAGAATTTGGTTATTTTCTGGGCTGGTGTAACTGGTTATAGATTTATAAGCCCTAGTTGCCTTTGGACCTTGTAGGTGTCCAATATGGCTGCTTACTTTTACCATTTTGTATATTTTTTAACTTTGGATGGATCCGAACTTGGTGCCTTTTGGGGGGATGATTGCGCACATGTAAAAATCCGCACATACAATTTTGGTAAAATTTGGAAATATAATGTACATGTATCTAGCAAGTTTGGTTTATGTCAGGTGTGCGAAGTTTTCCACGTGCGCAATTTAACCTGATCCAACCCTTTTGGAGTAAAAGTACCAATCTGAAAAGTACGCGGCCATATTGGGAATCCTAACGACATTTCGAAAACGGGCATTTTAAAAGATGTTTATGTTAATTATTCGACAAACTGTAGCTGTGATTTGATAACAAATTCGTTCACTGTTATTTAACCCTGCTCTGACATTACTATAGCAAAACTTTGTTGCCAAAAGAGGTTTTAACTGGTTTTGTGATTCACATGTTTCAAGAAAGAAACAGTACATGAATATCTTTTAGGCATAAATAAATTTTCGGTTTTAATTGTAATTCGGTTAACAGGCATTAATATCTTGGGCCTCTTGGTAATGCAGTTTTTAGGCCACTTTTAGCAGCTATGGCAAATGCCTAATGCCGACTAATGTTTAATTAATGTTAATGATCATAAAATTGGCCGTATTGACCTCGTTTTCGGTATAATCAGTTTCGCTAAATAATATGCTACTTTGTAAGTCGATTCGGAAATCGTGTCTAAACCCCTCACATTTCCGAAAATTGATCTCGGTTAGGTCTAGACCGCATCAAGTCGAGTAGCTGAAATTGAAATCTATTTGCCATATTTGTTGTATAATGTACTGTTCATAGTCTGTAGGCCAAGTCAATATTAATTAGTCGCATTTGGCAATCGAGATGAAAATGAAAGTAGAACGTAAGCTATGCTAATACACAGCTGGCCTATTAAACATCCAAGAATGCGTTGTTACCATGCCAAGACCAATCTGTGTCACCACTAATCCAAGTTTATGGCTAATTCGACGGTGTTTAGCGTAAAAAAATGGCGTAGTATTAATAGAAATCGATTTTGCATTAAACATTTTTAGCATTCTCAATATGGGCTTTGAAGGCTAAAAATATATGGCTTATTCTTTCTTCCAACAATATTCAAAATCCAACAAATGGTTTACTTTTCAATCTAAGAATTATAGCGAATTTTCGGGTTTTGCAAATTTGGGTCATGACAAATTCTGGGATCCAGGAATTGGATCTTAATTGACGTCATTGTTGTTGGTGTTCCAATGTTTATCCAATTCGAAGTGGGATTGTGACATTTATTTGCAACACATTTGGCTCGTTTGATATGCTGAAAAACACACTATGAGTTGGTGAATATCCATACGTAGGTGGATGCTGAGGCCGAAAAGCAAATATCCATTGTAAAGATCAAATGGTCCCAAAGCAACAAATGCCATAAATAGCTTTCTGGACCGATAACGAGAGAATCGTAGAGAATATGTTTGTTATTAAAATAACGAGAGAACATGTAAGGGCATAACTTATTTGGTCTTGTGTACTGTGACTCATTTTCATAATGAATCAACCCTCGGTGCATCCTACATTTCTGACATGTATCGTTCCCATTTTTTAAAAATTGTTGGTGATTAGTTTCTGAATCAAATTTAGGTTGGTAGTTGGTAGCCTTACCCTAGTGGGAAAATTAATTAGGGCCATATAGCCTACATGTATTTGTATGTCATGCTGTGGCCCGCATGATCATTTATGGGCAAAGATGCTACATGTATATGTTCATATGTGATACATGTATTATCATGTACCCATATTAACAGGGCAACATTTTTACTGTGATGCATGTGTGCTGTCATATCAGTTTGTAATCCCAGATACATTTTAATGGACCCCTCGTTATCACAACATAGATCTGGAAGGAAATTAGTGAAATTTCCAGCTGTTTTGAAAAATGCATGAGGGTTTTTATCTGGCTAAACCTAACGGATTGGCTAGTGTTTTTGGTGATGTTTGCTTGCCTTTTTTGTTTCCCCTGTGTTTTCGTCGTTGCAAATGAATTGCTTTTGATGGTGTTTTTTTTTTTTTTTTTCTGTTTGGTGCTCGGGGGGGGGGGGGGGGGGGGGTTTT
>JAQGCC010000622.1:0-33026 GCA_034698905.1 Xestoiulus laeticollis
TGCCATACAAATCTTCCAGACAGTTGGTGTTGGGAATCTGGCAGACAAAAATCTGACCATGTGAACGCACCCTAAGACTGTCATTTGCCTTACAATAACTACCTTTTGAATATGATTTTTATAGTAAAATGTTGTCTTTGTTAGCATTGTTCAAAGTTGAAAAAAATGCTCAGAGTTCTTCAAAAAAGTACAATGGCTTTTTTAATTTGAGTACCCATCGTACATACATTAATTTCCTGGCTGTTTCAACTAGCATTCTGTCTTCCCGTATCACAAATGAGATGCAATGAAGCGTATACATATGCATGATTGTGCAATTAGAAGTTGTTCAGTTTTTCATTGCAACGGTCGTTTTGTGTGCTACGATGGGCTCATCTTAAATATAACATTAATAATTGAAGGAAAAACAGCACTATGCCGTAGATCCAGCACACTGTTTCATTACTCTCTGTCATCCTATTACTTTATATATCCATCAGGGCTAAGAAGTCCTAATGGCCATTGAAGATGATGTGGAAAAAAATCCGTGAAAATGGCGCTGGTGTACGACGTCATATCTTGTTAATGATGGTTTCATCTCGTCAAATTGTACTTGTCGGGTGCACTCATTAGAGGATTGATACCATTACTATATTCTGGTTACTTAACTTTTTATCTAGTGCTTTACAGTGCTGTGCAAGATATCGACTGACTCGAGCAACTTTCCATCTACAAACTTTTTATTATAATTCCACTAATGTAAAACTGTGAATTTCTTTACGATATGCAAATAAGGGAACCTTAGGGATATAGCTTACCTGCATTAAAATGCCACGTATTTCTCTTATATAATTTACATTGTATAAGAATACAAATATGACTATTATGCTAAACAGTTTCGTGCGATCTAAATTATCCAAAAATTCATGCTTATTTGCCATAAAACTCTTATTAATCATTTCGGATAAAATTTTGACAGGCATTTAATGTTGAAAAGCTATAGATGGTTCAGTTTTGCATTCAGAGTTGGACAGCTACAAGAATACTTTGTCATTTAATATGTTTTATATAACATAGTGTGACCACGGTGTTATATTTCTAGGTTCACTAGATGACTTCAAAACTTTCCCCTCATTTCTTACAAGGGACCTTTACATTTGAATATTTATCTCTTCTTTAAGAGATACGATTTTTTTTGTTGAAAATATTTTACGACTGATGGGACCGTGTTATCATAAATCGATTCCTTTAGAGGGCTTTAGGGAAATCTAGTCTTGTTCGGAAAAGGTTCATGAATTTCATTTAAAAAGTAGTTTGTGAAATATTTATAAATTCTGAGACCATGTCTATAGATGGCCAGCGCGTATGTCTGTGGCATTACTTTCTTACAGGGCTTCAATGCATGTTTGCAATTTCATGAACTTCCGGTTTTACTTAAACACATGGCCATTCTTATGGTGTGCTAATTAACACACCGTTGAGGTTAAAGGCTCGGTTTTGCCGCTTAGTTCTTTATAAGAGACTTAAATCACTCGACGTCAATGCACGACAAGAAGTGCCATCAATCTTGCTCATGTCTTTACCATTGTCTTAATCTGGCCCATGTTTTTAATGAATTTTCCACCCTATTCCTCCCATCAGCCACTCTTGCCTTTTGCAAACATTCGATGGTGACTGATTACCAATCAGTGGAAGTTCTCCAGGAGATTAAACGAGACTTTGCAACTGCACAGACAACCCCTTGTGCAGTTTAAGCAACACTTGCTCAAGATTCCTGTAAGATGTCTGTAAAGTGATTACTCTAATCCAGTATATACTTGCACTAAATGTCACTTGGTCCTTTGCTTGTCATTTGCACGGATACTTCTTTAACACCGATTTTATGGACATACTAAAATATTTAATGGCATCCTATTACGAAAAAATGCTTTTCCTAAAACTTCAATTTCCAGAAGTAATTCTCCGGGTGGTGATGGGCGCCAAGTACTTCACTTTCATGCGATTCTTAAAGCGAATTTTCCCCCGAATTTAATTTCAGTTATTCTGCCCTGAAGCATAAAATTTGAACGAATTGCGTTTTTTGTTAATTTACTCTCGCATGAAACTTTTCCTTACATCCAACCTAAGTACTTTTATAACATCGTGGAATTTTATTTGTTAGAGCATTTGCACTGAAGCCTAATGCAATGTACTTCCACGTGCTTAGAGTTAGGGATAATTCCCTCGGTTTTTTTAACTTGTACATGTACATTACATGTATTTTTACTAAATGGTAATTGAATAAGGAATGCCAAAGAAGCAAGGATGTGGCAATTCTGATGGTATCAAAGCCCATGTTAACCTTGCTTCACTGCCATCATACACTGTATGGTATATATACACGTATACACATGCCATCAAAAATAATGTTCAGTCTTGTACCATTTTCATGCTGATTTTCATAAATGGCAAATTTCCTAATGTGTAAACTCAAATGAGGGGTGCCTGGTCTGCAGTACATTCCAATGGTCGTTGCCATGGAGACGAACCTTGGGTCACTCGATTCTGCATTTGACACGAATGGGTGCATACGGTTGGCTTGGATCCACTTGTTTGAAAATATTGATCGCTCACTTCAGTTGGCCGGCACTAATAAGATGAGTTTCATAATCCAAACCATCTGGAACTCTTCAGGTTTTCACCTTTGCGACAAATAAAATCCTGGTTCAATAATCCATGTGGGAATTTGCGATAAGATGCTTTTCTTCATGCGACAAACAGTGTTGGCATTTCCGGTCAAAGTGCCCAATTTGCTTCATTTAATTTAAATATGGGTGTGACTAAAATTCATCATGCCTGCTAATTTTAACGACATGCAAATTACGCTCCGTTTATGAACCAATATAGGCATGACTAATGAGACATGGGCCTTTTCCACATGTCAAATTTGTATTATGTGTTGAAAAACGTTTTATTGAGTCTGGTGAAACGATGCATGTCTTTTCAGATAACTACCAGAAATGATATTTTTGCTATATTTTGATATGACTATAAGTTTAGCAATAAAAGCAATGCAAATTAAATTGTTTAGCATGCAGATCACCATCATCGCTGTCAAAACTTAATTCGCTAAATTCTAATTATACATGTATAACATATGCGATTTATGTTATAGCGCATTGCATGCTATATTTCAAATTGATCCCTGAAGAACCTTAATGAATTTAATTCCTGTTCCGCAATATAAATGGGTTAACATGCCAGTTTCTGCCTTTCAGGCTTATGCTGTCTGATTCCATGAATTCTACGGTCTACATGTCATGACATTTCTATAATTCATTTACTGCAACTGTGGTTTCATGGTATTCTCTTTTCATAATATACATGCATAGCCGAAAATTTGAACATTGTCTTTAAATGCCTAGTCATTCGTTAATTAAATGATGATATCAAGCTCATTGCGTAGCAATATAAATTTAAATATTAATTGTCTTTTCATCCTTAAAGGAAATTGTATACATTTATGGGAATGTGCATACATGATTTAATTTGTACGACGTTGTATGTTCACGTTTGACGAATGCTCGTGTATACGTTTTAGTAATAAATATACTAGTTTTCTATAAAGTCATACAGTTGTTATAGTAAATTCAAGAATTCCAAATTCACACAGGGAATGCATGCACCCACTATCTTTTCTTTATAAAAACGTATGGTAAAATACATTGTATGCAATCTATCATTGAATCAATAAAAACTACAGCTTTTTTTCTAAATAGACAAATTGCAGAAACATCTTTGCTATACGATTTAATACAATACTCAAAAATAGTAAAATATATATTGAAACATCACTCAAACGTCACATTGTCATTTTTTCCTGATATATGCAGTTGTAATATAGGAAAATAAAACATGAAGAATTTGATAAGATGAGGAGAATTTAACCAACTTGAATTTAAAAATGCTCAACTTTGGGTAGGCGTAAAATTTCAAGTGCTTAAAATTGATTAATCACGCGTATATGAACGAATGGTAGCTTTTCTAAGCCTCTATTTAATTTCAAGTATGTCGAGGATATACACGCATTGATGAGTTCAAATCGAAACGATTGTAACCAGAGCATTCCGCAGCCATTATGACAATTTATGGCCGCTTTTCTGCAAATCTTATAATTAAGTAATGCACATCAGGACTTTGCTTAAATGATTATAAAGCTCGCGCGTGCAGTTTATCTGCCCCATTTAAAGATCACTGGTTTAATTGAAGAGTTTGCAAACTGCATGCAGCCAATGTGAAATCGTTAGTTTTTTCACCAGATGTAACCGAATTTCAGATTGGATTAATTATCATCCTACCGCGTAATCGGTTCGCTTTAAATTATAAATTAAGACGAGAAGTGTGGTGCCAAGGAACCAGAAGAGACCTATGCCAGTTTCTTTGAGCAAATATTATTTAATTATGCTGAAGCTTGGGAAGTGCCATTAATTAAAATGCTTTAATTAATCGCATGATCTTCTTAATTGTCAATCGATAATCTACCAAATTGCCAACGTTCAATCTTGTAAGTTCTGCTCTATACAGTATACAGTATATGGGAGCTAGTGTATAGGCGCTGAATAGTGATTTTTTCCCCCATTATATAAGTGAATGCTAATTAGAAATGTTGATGTTTCTTTTTGCGACTTGTTTGTCAATGGGTGCCATTCGAGTGAATAACAAGACCATTCGATGAGAAACTTAATAATGAAATCTTATTACTTGAGAAACGTTGAACTGCCATAAGACGAGATGCACTTGTTAAGTTTCAACCCGGATGAAGTTGCAGTTACGCAGTATGTGATCCATTTTATCTTTTGAAATGAACCGATTTCCAAAATCACTTTTGACGAACCTACATTATATAGTGTATATACATGTATATCAAATACATAAAAGTGACTCTTTAAGCTTTGTTGCCAAATTAAAGTTGGCTTTTGAATTGCTGTTTTCGATTGCGCTTTATAGAGTTCTTGAAGAGACCTAAAAGCTCTTTTGTAATTAATACCGTTGACTTCTTATACTTTCATTCACGCTTATGCAACATCATTTGAAAAAGGTCATTATATTAAGCGCTTTACAGGGGCTTTGCAGGCAGTAAACTTATCCATTATGCGCGCAATTATTACTCGAAGGATTACGTTTTCGCGAAGACCTATTCTGTAATATTATGCAGACCTCCTATATTAGTCATTAATTCTATCCAAATTGACAGGTATTTTATTGCTATACTAGTAAGGATTTTTTTCATCACACTAACTGGATCGAACACCAGAATATGCAGTGTTTATATTTAAGTCATTATCCTGCATTGCGATAATGATCTACATTAAAGGGCCTATTCTTGTATTGGCATGTTTCTGTGTGCACTTATCAAAGCGTCTTTAGATATTTCCAAACTTTAAATAACGAATGTTGACCTTTCACGTCAGTGAAACAAAATTAATTGAAGGAGTATTAAACTAAATATATCTCATCAAGCAACATCTCCTTCGGCTGTTTTGATGCAACTGTTGAACAACTATAAATGTCTTGTCAGAAAGTCATTGCGATGATCACGTTGAATTTATTTGCGCCCCGGGCTCTTCTTTGAAGTCTGGCGTTTCAACGTTTTCTGGACCAATACAAATATCTCCAGTTGCATTCCACTGGCCTTCTGCTAAGGAAATTCCTGGCATGCTCAAATTTCGGCTATAATGAGCTAGCAAGAGTGATTTTAGCGCTGCTATTTGTCCACAGTCACTTTTCTCGACTTGGAATCCCTGCAAGGGTATACATTCTGCCTACGTACATTATACCATGTATTTATCCGGGCTATTGTAATAACCCAATATATTTCTTATAAATTGGTGAGATAGAAGACGACTCGAGGAACGCAATCATTTAGGTAGGCTAACCGTATTTGCTGCCGTTCATAACACTGGCAATGAACATTTTAGCATTGCTTATACGATGGTCTCGTCCATTAATTATCCTTTACTGATTTCCTTAATTGATTCTGTTAAAATCTTTATAAATATTTGCAAAAGATGTCTTGTAAAATACCAATCAAACTCGGTTATCTGCTATCTTGACTAAAACTAGGAGCCATCTTATTTGGTTTTCAGGTCGGTCATTGATTTGTGTGTTTCTGTATACAATAGAAGCCCGGAAGGCTAGCATTCCAGTCGCATTTGTACGAAAATGGCATGGCGCAAGACGCACTGGCACACAATAGGGAAATTATTGATTTCTGGCGGGTTTTACAAGGGTTCCAATTGAGTGCGTCAGGAGACCAGCAACTCGGATCCTTAATTGGCAGTACCCAGCTCTAAATCTCGTGATTTAGGAGAGGTACTGCTGCCTTATTCGATAGATTTCAATTCAAGTCCGATTGCGATAACTCTAAATGCATTCATGTGTTCCACTTTTTTTCTGTACTGGATATACATGTATAATGTATGAATCGGTGGTTTTGGACCATGCATACGCTATATGACTATACGGAGACCAATGCAATTACATTTTTAAACATGATATAAGTACAATTGAGTTGAGATTGATTGAAATGCATTGAAATTTTAGCTTAGGAATATTGAGGTACATGTATAGGTTCATTCAAAACCTGAATATATTTTGATTGCTGCCAATAGCATTTGAGCCTACATTATATGAAGTATTTTTATTGTTAAAATATTAAAACAATTATTTTTTTAAAAAAAATAACCCATGTTTAATTTCAAATGAACCCTCATACACATGCATGAATTTTCAGTAATTTTTACAAATGTAAGGACTCAGTAAGTGCAGTATATTCTAGTATCTGCAATGTTTTTATCATGTATACAGTACATGTACATGTGCATGTAGGCGCGAAATTAAAGATTGCATGAATAAATTCTGCTACTCTGCTGTCGTCCCTATTTCAACCGACATTCACATTTCTATCAGTTGTAATTCAACGATCTAAATGAAACTGAATTAAGATGCAACTATATAGCATGATCATAGTTTTAAACTTAATTTTCAGGCAAATTATTTATTCCGTTTATGCGGTTCTATGCTTAAATATTACATTTCATGAACTAGCTATTATAGCCTGCAGATCGTTTTAGTTTGCTTATCATGTTTACGGAGTTTTCCCATGAGTGGTTGTGATTTGCTCGCATTTTCAGTAATGACTATATCACAGCAAAAATACTTTATTGATAAGAAGGCACAAACATATACAAGGTTAGCTTTCTATCAATAGAAATAAGGTATTCCCTTTTTAATTCAATTTAAAATCACGAGTTTAATTTGCATAAACACTGCATTACACGTTTTATCTAACCAAAAACATGTTTTGTCTAATATACATGTACCTATTTAAGTAAAGTTGTGTGATATCAAGATGAAGTCAAGATGGTGATTTGCTGAAGATTGTAAATTTCGATGTAAAACAGTTTTTTAAGCAACTATAGACAAACAGGGTTTAGTTTATTCCGTTTTATTCATATAGTATATATGGAAACTTTCAGCTGCAATTTTGCCAATGTTTTATGTACTCGTCCTTTTATTCGCTTTTTCTACACACGAAAAAAGCTCGCCTGGATTAACACGACTGCATTTTGCGATAAAGAATATAAGAGTTAAAGTGCGTGAAGGCGGGACAGTTGCATATTTGATTCTATTACCGTTACGTTTTTCGTATCTATACACGCAATGGCCACTTTTAGCCTAAAAGGTTTCATTTTTTGCCCATTTTATAAATGCGTTCTGAAGGAAATATTTTTTTCCCCCCCAACCCAATTCAGAAAATGCATACATTTCAGCGTTTTGAAATATAGCCAAATAACGGTGGATTCATGTCCAATACAAATTTCTATGTTCGTATAGTTCTCTTTCGTCGCATATATCTGCATGCATATATAGGCTCAGACATTCTTAAGTATTTTATTTTCATATCCTCGTCTTATAGATCCCATGCATATATATCTTATCTTTTCTTCCTAGTATATGCGTTGCGTTTTCTAAGACCTTGATATAAGCATGCATCAACATCAGAAAAGTACCTAGTGCCTGCTTAAAATCTATTCACATTTCACTCCAGTGAGCTTTTATTGACCAATTCTGACACTCACGCTACAAAGACACCGTTTCTTATAGTAATTTGATGTTGTTGGTCAAATAGAAAATGTAGACTTAAAAAAACATTATGGGCACCAATCTTCCTTCGTTTTAGTGTCAGATTAGAAACAGAAGACTTATAAGAATGCGGATCTATACAAAAAAGAATGTCTAGCCA
Organism: Xestoiulus laeticollis; assembly: GCA_034698905.1. NCBI lineage: Eukaryota > Metazoa > Arthropoda > Diplopoda > Julida > Julidae > Xestoiulus > Xestoiulus laeticollis. The sequence continues at coordinate 8,264 of JAQGCC010000622.1, forward strand.
AACACTTATACTTATTTCTCCGAAAACTGCATATATACTAGGCCTCAGTTCATGGCTGAAGTTTTTTCAAATTTTGAGTTTGAATTTTTTTTATTATGACTGCACCATTACCTTTTTATGTCGCGAAAATTGAGCTTTCTTTAAAGAAAAGTTAACAGGTTTCGTTGTTTGATATCGACTTTGAAGCCTGCATTCTTGCGCACCTCTTTACATTATAAGCAAAATCTTGAACGTAGGCTATTCTCCACTAAAGTGATATGTAGTGTTTGATATTTGTGTTCGCCATCATATCATAACAGCCATTTTGATGTCCAATACTGGCAATGAATTTAAACACATTGCGTCTTAAGTGCTAATTCTGCTTCACCTCATCTCGCCAAAATGACCAAATTATGTGGTTTAATATTCACTGTTAATGTGGGTACTTTTCATATGGTGCATTAAAGCTCATATCCTAAAGGGACTTGAGCATTTTGAATTGCAAAATGTCACGTGCAAAGTGAAAGGGCCTGATGGGGATGAGGTCGTTTCAAGAAGTTTCATGGGAATGTTATTAATATTTTATAGGTCATTCTTCAGTGCATGCAATGTTAAAAAGTAGGCCCATTGAGAGTATCGAGAGTGCGTCCATTTGTCGTTCAGCACTTAAAATCGGGTCGAATTTTATGAATAGTTCGTGATGGAACTTTTGATTTCGTGACACACTTACTAATTATTGCATTCCACGTTTTTTTCTTACATTGAGCCATTGCATTTCAAAGAGTTTGGGATTGTGCTGAAGCTTTAGTATAGCATTACGAAAGGCGGAATTATTAAAGTTACAAGGGACTTGATCTTAACACTACATTGGGCATTCTTGGCATGACTCCTTAGTTGCATAACTGTAATGGTCCATATATTTTAAAAGCCCCGTATGCGGGAGGACGGCCAGTGATTGACGATGACATAGCTCATATGCTGTCTCGCACTGCTTTGATACAGAAAACATATATTCATCACTCATAATCTTGATGGGGCAATAAATTTCCACCCCAATTTATAGGTTCACTCCGAAATTGGCCAAATAAAATGTATAGTGGGCCGTAAATCGGCGCCTCCTTATCATTTTTCCACTGTTATTGAGCTGGAAAATCTATGGGTCGTGAATGGTCCTGCATTTTCTAGTTGATCTTGGGCACTGTGCTTAAATATTGAATATGGGAAGATCATAAAATTTTGACCCGTTACTGAAATCAGAATATCTTATACCCATATTCAAAATGAGAAATGTGGGAAGCAAGTTGGTCGTATTTATAAGTTTGAGTGAATTCTTTCTGCATGCAGCATAAAGTAGTTACCCATATCGAAAAATGTCTGCATTTGAAAAAAAAAGTACTTCAGTCGATATGATTAAAATATCAGCTGCATGTAGTAGTTACTCACTGTATATTTGAAAGAATATACATGTATATAAATTGTAATATGTACATAGACTTTCAAGCAAGCTAGTTCTTGTTCAAGATCCCCATCGTTGGACCGGTACATGCAGAAGACGCGTTCAAATAATATATATCTCGCTATATAATGGAATTATTAATGATATCCGGATGATCCGAAAACAGTGTTTTTCTTATGTTTTATTATAATAATATTGACACGCATCTTTCCAAAGGTTGTTTCAATAGCAGTAGGCTATTTATACGGAGCCGTGAATGTTTTATTTTTGTAAACATAACGGCTATAGGCTAATAATCCATGGCCAGAACGAAGAATTCTGAAGGTCCCTATAGGGAGTGCAGAATCTTGAGTTTTTTTGTATAAATTAGGGCCTCCGTGCGCCCGTTTTGTGTGTTTTGTCGCATGCCTTTCTATCGATTATGCTTGACTAGTCGGTTAAAGAAATAAGTTTGAATTTAATAGGAAGATCCAGCCTTTTGATATGGGCGAGGCAGGGCTGGCATAAGCCAGTAAACGATTTTCTTTGGCTGCGTCGCTCTTTAAAGACTCCGTAGAGTTGCACTTTGAGAGCCTTCGTCGAATAATGACGAGCCCATTGGGAGTCGTGGAAAAGCTAAGTTCCACCATCCTTTATCAAATTGTGCATCCAACATGAGATTTACTAGCAACGCAAGGATGGAGGGAGGAAATGCCTTTTGTAAGTTAGCTCGGGAGGATCTTTAGTGGTGGCCATGAGCTTCTAGCTTGGATGGGTGGATGGGGCAAGTCGATTCGTTCATTGTCGATGGCAGATTTCACGGGACCAGATAGCGATAGTTCGTGCAAACGACTGCGTTTACCTATAGGGCGAACTCGGAGATAACCGTAACATACGACAAGAGAAATATGAGCGCTTTTCAATTGTGTACATAAATGCTAAAGAAACAAGTAGAGAGATGCATGGGAAACTTCCCACAGGGGAGTTTATGGTGACCAGCTTGCCGCAGTAATGACATCGAAGCGCCCAAGCTGCACTTTTGCACAGGCAAATGGACCTCAGGTGAACGGAAAAGGTCGACTTTTTCAAAAGTGGAAAACAAGGCAAATGACTGCGAACTGCAATTGAGGAGAAACGCAATGGCCGACAACATACATGTGGGGAAAATAATTGACTTTTAAACCTATAGCAGAACTAACTTGTGTATGCATGCTGTCCTCCTGCATGTGTTCTGCAAAAACATTTTCTTATTAAAGAAATGTTTCACAGACGTGGCACATGTTAGACATTGTGCAAAGTGGCGTACAATTCCAATTTAATTCTATGCGTTGTCCTTACGTCTAGTGAAAAATCTCATTGTGTGAGAACCCATTGTTAATGAGATTATGGAACGTCTTATTGTTACAAACTCAAATGAAAATAAAAAGTACATGCTCTTATTAGAATGGAATCTAGTATACACACATAAAATTTAATCATTAAGGGCATTAATATAATTGCTTCGATATTGGGGTCTAATTTGGTCCCATTGCTTAATTACCTCACACAGCATCACTAATCTCATTATTCTCATAGTGTTTCTTGTAAGACAACATGGCCCTTAGCATCCTCTTAAGACCCCTTTCTTACATGTCATTAAAGCATTTCTTTCATTAGCAGTTTGCTTCCAAAGGGCATATAAAATTCCTCTCGTATGCCACTCACTGTGTGCCCAACTTATGAATTATGAGGTTCTGCAATAACCCTGATTCGGTCATACATGAGATTAAAAAGACTTACCAAGATGTTGCTATCTTTGAATAAAGGCCCACGAATGCCACGATGCAATCTTAGTTATAAGAATTTGTTTTTATCTTTGTTATTATTTTTTTATTTTCGACAAATTGCGCTTTTGCAAGTGGGTTGCAATCGTGCTTCATAAGATAACCTGCGAGTCGAAGCGACAAAGCCAGCTTACAATCCAGTAAAATGTATTTTTTCTGGCTTGACCATGGTGGAAGACCGTATAATAGATATAATGAACAAATAACCTCGTTTTCATGAGATTATTTCCTGGACTGCAGTGCTATCTCCTAGTGTAATCCAATAGAATTAAAATTAAAGTTAACGTGTATACTTGGTTTTATTCCATGTCCAACGTCTGGTTACATGCTAAAGAGAATAAACTCGTTTGTAAGAGGAACTTTTTTATGAGCTTTTTTTTTTCTATAATGCTGACAGCTTGCTGGGCTACTTGTCAAAGCACGCCGAATGAAATATGAAAATCAAAAAAGCGAAAAAATGTATATCCGACAGCAGTAATATCCGAGTTCAGTCAGGCATTTCCAATGTGTTCACTGGATTATAAAGCGTGAGGCTTTCAAACTTACGAATTGGCAAAAAATGGCTGTTTTTTCCAAACCATAATGGCCAATATTTTCTCATTTATGTTTAAAGAGAACCTCAAAATTGTGCGGGTTTTGTCAGACATTGCAAAACGTATCATTTTCTCAAATTTCAACATGATAAACGCCATTGTTTACTCCAATTTATAGTTAAATGCCTTGGTTGCCCTATTGTTATTCGTACAAGTACATGTAACATCTTTATACAATTTAATTTAGGGAATGAAAGGGACAATCATTTTTTGCTGTGGTTGCTGAATTCATAATATGTATTGATTCTGAGCTATGCAACAAGTGTGGCATATTTAAAATATCCGTGCAACATGTAGGCACATTATTTGAAAAAAATTATTTTATTAAACATCTTATTGCAAGTCTTCATATGCATGCAAGGCTTCATCTTTAACTCAATTTTGGCTTCAAAACATGTATTAAACCATTCGGTTTCTATAGCTGTTTCATTCTCTTAACAACGTAGACTCGTGGTTCTTATCATCCTTTCAGGTGGTCATTTCTTAATCTACCCAATTTTCGAGGTAATGAGCATAAATGAGCAAGGAATCTAATTGAAAATGCAGTAGGCGTAACCACTCCAAAACCACATTGGTGTGACATTTTCAGCAGACGCTGTCACGTATTATTTGGCACTTTCGCTTCACCTTAATGCATTGCTTCTTCAGAACAGAAAGCGTCTCACTTGGCTTCATCGTGATGAGCCCTTTATGCTGAAACTGATGCCTTATTGCTTCTTTTGTTATGCTGTTCTGGAGAACAACTTGGGTGGAAATTAGAAATTTCAAGACATTTGATACTATGGTTGTTAACCATGTTAAAAGCTCAATTGTTCACCAAACATGACATTATGACCAAACATTACGACACTATTATTAGCGGACTGAAGTTCATTCGTGTGCTTGCAAAGTGTTTGACAAAATGAATATCGCGTATCTAATTAAATTTCGATCGTTTTATCATCCCCTTATTAAGAGGGATAAACCACGTGAGTATTTCTGAAAGGGATTCAACGTTTTTGTATATGGCATACAAAAATACAGAGAACACTACAGTGTCTCAAAATTATATTTTCATAATGTGTTTATAACCTGCACACACAAAAAGTTGGGATTCAACCCAATATTGAGTGCTATATGGACATACTAACATTGGATTAACAATGGTTGAACTTTAGGGTAACACTATAATGTTGGGTTAAAGCTACCCAACGTTAGGTAACATTTGGCTGTTACACTTAAATTCAACCCAATGTTAACCAAATGTTGGTAACACCTGCAGTTTCATTGAACTGAAAATTTGGCAACTTTTCTCGAAAACTGACCAGGTCAGTTAGCAACGTTTCTTTTTACACGGTTCATTAATCAATTAGAGCAAATCCATCTGCGCCTTAGACATATGACAAATTTTGTAGCTGCTCCAAAACACATAACGGTCCACATGTGTTTCCGTACAGCATTTGCCCTCTCAAAACACACCGTCTGATTTATATCAAGAGGATTGATATTAGCAATTGATTGATCATCTCATTTATAATCTTTCAAGTAGAAGACTTCAAGCTTCTTCACTCGTATACACCATATTTTAACCGCAACATGGCAGAGTCGTGTTCACTTTGTACGTGCGTTTGAGAACCTCGCAATAACAATGCAATTATTAACACGTTGTTACAGAGCCTTTCACTGAAACAACTCGTGTATACAGTGAAACTTGCTCTTGTTCTCATTATTTGGGTATAACCACGAATTTATTCTTCGTATCAATTATCTTTTTTATGGGACGCCTGCAATTTACTGCTTTATGATTGCATGTTTATAAATTATTTGCTGGTTTTGCATGCATCTGTAATTGACAGATTATAACTCTTAACGAAATCGTAAAAAATGAAATACTAAAATATTTGTTGTAAAGCTTGCTTCTCAAGGAATAATTTTTCGATCAAAATGTAAAAATGTATATTTTAAAAACAAAGTTTGACCCTTTTGTTAAGACGTCTTTTAAATTACTGAATGCAGCTTAGTTTCTTTTAATACTCCTACGCGGTATCATTTTCTTGCTTCACGGTTGCATTTCTTAAAATTCTGGGTTAAAAATCTAATTTAAAAGGAAAAGCATAAAGTCGCGTTTCCCCTTTGCTATATGCAGTGCTAGCAATTTTATTATTAAACTTTTACAAGTTTCTGTTCGATTTTCCACTCTGGTAACGTAGTGCTCCCAGTTGTGTTCCTTGTTGCATGCATAAAATCCTTATTTGCCACATAAATTTTAATGGCTAATCAGAAGAAATCTGCTTGCGGAGGGCAATTTTAAGGGTAAAACTTTATTGTATTACACATGTCCATTAACCACGGCTATATGGTTTTCCATGGATCTGCGTTTTAACGGCCCACTTTTGTGAAAATCAAGACTTAAATTGATCTTTCTAGACCCACAAGATTAATATCAAATTTGGAACGTTTGCCTTTGAAAACTGCAAAAAATGTACATGTATATATACACAAAGTTTTTAGAATAAAATTTACAAATATTATGTTATATATATTGTTATACCAATATACAGTATATTAATCACAATAAATTGTCACTCCAGAAATAAAAAACAAGGCAGTGAAAAAAAGGTTTAGATAAATGGTAGCAATACCTTTTATCTAACAGTGTATATTGTGAAGTAGAAGCAGCAGACATGTGCAGACATGTTCCTAAGCCACATAGGACATCTGTTGATTACAAGGCCCAAAGGCCCATTAGGTTCTTTGAACAGATGTTTCATTACTAAATTTATTACAAAGCTTAGTTTGTTGTGAAATATTTTGCGTATTTTTTTCCTGGCAAAAAAATATATTAGTGAAACGTGACGTGAACCGAATTTTGTGCCTCATTATAACATAATAATCCGATTTAATCCCATTAAATGTATAGAACGTGCATAAAAAATCTGTTTGATGTTTTTTTTTTCTCGAAATGCCTTAAATACATTTGTATGCTAGAAAATGCAGTCTCCATGGATACCATTGAACAGTAGATGTGCCTTTTTTTGAATTATCTTTTGCTTCTTTGAGATTTTTACTATATGGTCCTTGCGCTCAAGCTGCAGCCTTCTTCGCTCTCCATCGTAATCTTCCGCCTGTTTTTCTCATATTTGAGATCGATTATAGAAAAATTCAATGGCTTGTTGCAATTTCAATTGGAATGCCAGAAGTCGCTTTGGTGTTTTCGTTTTTTCCGCTATTTTGTCGTTGTCAAAAGCATGCGGAGAGGACTTCGTTGAGATGTCCGCTGATGCATACATGGGTGCCTGGTTTTGATCAGATGCAATAACAGTGGACACTACAAAATAGATACCATACAATTTTTTCATGGAGATGGACGTTAAGTTGTTGTCGATGGCAGATAGACCATTGAAAAAGCATAGTAGTAAGAAACGACTCTATTCTGAGAGGAAATTTGCTGTGTCAACAACACCGATGTATGACAATGACGTTTTTCGTGATGCGCATTTTTGTACCAATCGTTTGCAGTAAACCCAACCTGGACTTGAATTACACGGGGCAAATCCATGGTCAGAAAATCCAGTTTGTGGTAACTAGTGCTTAATGAAAGGTCAATATTTGTCTCTCGACAAATTACTATATTTATTAGCTGTTATTTAAAGTTGCTACTCCAAATATAAATTATATATATAGATACTTTACGAAATACATGTAGATATTTATTAAATAGGTACATTAATTTCATTGCATTGCAATATCCACGATTTTTAAGGTATATATGGTTGAGTAAGTAGCACTTAAAATAAACTCAGTTTCCATTCTGTCCAATCAACACAATATTTGTCAAATTTATCGAAATGTATCGAAGATGTTAAATTGCAATACATTTTATTTATATTTTACACTGGCAGTTTCTCTCTTTTATTTAACATCGTTGATACGAATCCTTTAAATGATCAAATTTAATAGAAATTGATTGATGAAATACAGTACTTTAATGAGGTACACTTTGGTAAATCCAACACAAATTAAGTGAAGTTCGTAAATCACGTGTGAGCCTCGTTACTTTATCCGATATTGCTGTTCTTCATAAAATACTGTAATTAGGATGTAATTGCTACAAATTTGGCGTCCTGTATAATATATCCTGGAGCAAATAAAGGACTTGACCTTATTTCTCGATGCCATTCCGTTAGAATATTATCGCTTCCATTATTAGATATATTGCAAAGATCAGGCTCAGTGAGGAAATGTTCCAGCTCTTTGTACGTGACTAGTATTTAAATCTCTCATTTAACGAAGACCCTTAAATTACTTACGATTTACTTCGATTTGTAGTTTTACGAGTATTTTGCGAACTGCATGTTTAGGCACTGTGGCACCCAGGATAATCAGATTGCCAAACTTATTGATTATTTATGCAAAGTCTATTGATCCTAGCTAGCAGAGCTTAAATTCCCATTGCAGGCGTGTGCTCATGTAAAATATAATGGCCAAAGTACTTGTGGAATCGCATAACTTACACAAGTTCAATAAAACCTACAGTGAATAATGAGTTGTAGCTACAGTGTTACGACCGATAGGCAAGATTTTGTTATGTCTGGCAACGTTATGAATGGTTTGCTTATTATTACATTTTTTGCTATTGAGATGAGGGGTATAGGGTGCCATAGAAAAGGGATTTTTGTATGCTATAATGTAAGCATAAATCTAGTTTCTTTTATGTCATCGTAACTCCTAAAATGCAAACGCCGACCTAGAAATGTTCGAGTACTTTATGTATGTTCAAATATAAATGTGTTTTTGTTTCTGAAACACGCGTCAATTTTTTCGTACTGTGATAGTGCATGTGGTTAAATTTGATCTTTTTTGCCTCTTTTGAATCATTTTCAATGTCTCACGAAATCTTTTTTATTTATAGGTAAGCGATTCTTTCTTTTAAAAGTCTATACGATTTTTCCACTTTAAGGTAAGATTTTCTGTCAATTTAGACAGCGATATTTGTAGTTTAGTGATATATTGTTTCGTACATATTTTCGTCTTTTTGAATCATAACGTCTACCTGGTTTTGTCTCGAAGAAAAAAAGCTTTACGGATGTTGCTACTATAGTTTATATATATTATTCATAACAATGCTCGCTCCTAATATATCCACGAAACGCATCATGAATATATGCATATTTATATAGAGCAAGTGTGAAAAATTGCGTAGGCCAATTTTCAAGTAAGAAATATGCAATATAGTGCGTGTAATTCGCCTATTTATTTTGCTTTTCATTGGCAGTTCTATTTAATATACTTCAGCGCACTCTCTAATTAAATATCGACTAATTCATGTGCATATAAAATCTGACGTGCATTTTTGGTTTGGAAAAATCTAAATCTAAATTGCTTTTCAAGCTCTGCTAAAATGAAAAGCTGTGCAACCGGAGCAAATTATCCAAATCAGCCATAAATATAATGTTTTCAAACGGAAAGCTGCAGTTTACAACTATCCAGAGACTATAGTTTGATCAAAGAAAATTTGGCAAATATGATTTAAAAACTAAAAGTATGTCTATATGCCATGGGGAAAAAAGTTCTGGCAAGTTGTTTAAACTTATTATTTGGTCAAACACAAACACAGTCATTTCGGTTAATGTGTCTTAAGTATGCACCTATAGACGATATTATGATGGTAGCACATTGTATCAATTCGTGGATATTGCTATCTGATTCGCATTTTTTCATTGCCATTTAAAAAATTACAGTTTGCTTAATCTTTGTCATTAAAGAAAAACATTTCAGTTTCCTTAAGCTAGTGTCAATCTTTAATATACTAAGATGGAAAGCAGTTTGCAAGGCTTTTATGGCTTTACACGTACTTGCACATTAAGTATATTTTGGATTTAAAATTTTAGGTCTAGAACTTTGTTACTTTGTTCCGAGATAGGTCATGTCAGATTTCCAGCCTTCATAAAATATTTACGCAAGCGTTTTAAGCAATGTTTCTCTTTCTTATTTCTTGACAGTCTATCTTAACGTACTTTTCACTGTTTTTAAGTGTCATCTTTTAAAGGTGGAAGGGATTTGAATTTTCTCGTTTAAGGGCATGCCGAACATTGTATTCGTGCATGAAAGTACGCACTTAACCTTTCATAGGCTCGAATACCAGGAAGTATTAAGTTTTTCATATCAGAAAAAATGTCTACAATTTCCAGAAGAACAAATCCCCTTTCTAGATATTTCCTGACACTGTTTGTTTTTGAAATGTAGCATTCAGCTGAGCTTTTTTTATTAGGCTATATTGACATTCGTTATTGATCCAATTCCAAGAAGTAGAAAAGGAAAGAAAAATGTTCTAGGACGTAAAATGAATGCTTTTGCACTTACTATATGGAAATTTAAAATAGCTTCCAATCAATGTAACTCATGCATGGATTAACGCATAAATTGTTTTTCAATTAATGCTGGGACAATTATGAGTCGTTCAATGTAGACTACATTCACTCTACTTCATTCTTTAAAAAAATAAACGAGTTGTTACGAGTTGAAAATGCTCGCGCTGCATGCATAGAGCGAAAAGTACTTAGGCATACATGTATATATGCCATATCAAAGGTAGGCAATCAAATAACATGTCAAGGGAATGACAGTTTAGGTGCTGGTGCTATTATGCATTTACCAGATTTTGAGAAAATAAGCCATATGTTGTGCATTTCTACATTTTCCATTAGCCCAAAATTGAATGCCAATCAGAACTATTAACGTTTTGTGGTTTAAGTATACACGTATATACCTAACTGATCTAATTATATGGCATTTTAGCTAGAATGCATATGCGTTTGTTGACTAAATATCGTTAAAATACATATACTGTACATCCATTATAAAATTTAATTATTATGTATTTGATTTTTTTATTACTATAAACTTGAAATGAAAAAAGTTGTTTTTAGAGGTATGCTTAATTCTTTTCGTTTATGAAATTACACTAGGCTTTTATACATGTGTGTTTCTTTTAGTTTATATGCGAATTTGTATGATATTTGGGCTTTACTGTCTGATATACATATTGTTAGCGCTGTAGGTTCAGATGCATGTACATGCACATAGTCTAGTGAATTTATTTTTATTTGCGTGCATTATGGCATATTCAGGCTCATAAATTTCACCCAAACAACAAATATATCTCCCGAAACTGTTCAAATTGGGGCGAAAATGTTTAACCTGCTCATCCATAAGGAACAACCCCCTTGAAATTTATGAAAAAGGGAAGTAAAAACTATTGCTCTTTATAGAGCAGTTTTGCATTTGGACTTGCTCATGTCCCTGAGGTTTTTAACATAAATTTTGCGAACGTACACGTCCTAAAGGCCCACAAATAAATATCGGTTTTCTCGTGTGTCTCTTATTTTATGAGTCATAAAAGATGTTTAAACTGAATTCTGTAATTTGGGGTATGTTTAATGCAGCTGGATTGAATAGGTTGCTTATGGTCCTTACTCGCTTTTTCTTGCATGCAGATAAAAATATTCAGCGTTTTAGTTGGCATCTTAGCGTTATTTAAGCAGAAATATTTCTCTTGAGATTTTAATCATCCCTTTACAATTGCTTGCCTAAGCAGTTTTCTTCACATAATCATTTTTGCCTAGGGACTTCTTCTTAAGATGCATGACTCGTCAGAAGCATGTGTATCTTTATAGGATGCAAATTTAAGATCACAAAAGATTCAGATAAAAATGATCACAACTTTAAAGAACTATGTCGTGAGACAACATATTGATTAATTGAAATATGGACTTTCACATGTCTCGCAAATCATTTACTGATGTTCACTTTAATTAAAGAACAGACTGTTTATTTTTGCCCAGCATGCTTAAAGATAAATGGAGGAGCGTATTCATTTTATGTAAATATAAAAATAGGATAAATAAATTATGATGCACTGTCGTATTGACTGCATTTCATCTTTACCACTGGAGACATTTTAGCTTCGAATCTTGTTAAATGAATCTGGTATCTCGGAGCAACCCACATAATCTTCTTTAATTTAGCTTTTTTTTTGAAAAACAAGTTTTTTTTCGGGTATTAGGGTTGGATTTAGAAATTCATTAATTAGAAATGAGATTACTTATTTAGCGTACATCGCTTTCACTGCATTATCCTGCAGCGATTTTTTCATTTCCAACTTGTTTAGAAATTAGCATAGGTCTATTCTATGGTGTGATAAGAAAATTCGCTAGAAAGCAAACTCGAATAAAGGTTACTTTCTGAATAACCTTTTCTTATTGATCATCCTCAGACAACTGAAACAAGCTTGAAGTAACGTGATATGAGGGTTTAAAATTGTAGCATTTCGTCCAAGTCCATAGCTATACTCATATGAAATGAAGGGATTGGGATATTCCCCTGGGTCTTCAGCTACATTATAGCAACTTGATCCTTATAACTATTTGCATATTTGGGAGTATGATGAGGTTATTTGGTATAAACAAAAAATGTAAACTTTGAGGATATAAATGTTTGCACATCCCAAAGAAGTTTTTGCCATTTACAGTAAGTGGAGGGTTCGTTGAACTTTTGTAAAGTGAACCAAAGTGTGTAAAGCGCCTCACATGAGACTGACGATTGTGGTTATTTATGATGACGGGAAAAGGCCAATAGCCTTTCAATTAACATTGTTATATTTCAATTTATTACGCTTAGATATCGATGAGCATTTATTTTTTGAATTACATAATCTCTCGAGTTACACAAAAAAAGTAAAACTAACTTCTGGAATTATCACATCACCCTGCAGCTGTTTAATTTATTCTGCAGATGAATTGCTCATTTTTTGTTCATAGGAGCTTATCCTTTAGTCACATATTAGTTTTCACTAATCATATCCAGGAGGTGGTGACATATATGTGGGCATATAACGTTTACCTATTTATACTTATAATCGACAGCTGTGTTGAGCATTGTTGATTCCCGGCTTGTGGCCATCTTTGATTGACGCAATTTCCCGAATGACTAAACAGATTTTGCGACAGGATTGTCATTATTAAGCCGTTAGGTTTCCAGTGACCACAACCTGCTTTTATCCTCATATTCTGCTGATTTGGTTCTGTTAACAGAGTTTGTGTCTTGTTAGTTGTCATCAATGTCTTTTATGCTCTAATTGAATTTCCCAAAAGGCTATCCAATCAATCAGGAGTAAATTCAATGACATGCTTTAATGTCAACATTAATTATTAAATGCGTTGAGTTTAAAGCAAATGAAGCTATAATGATATTAATCCACGGTGCCAATGATGTACAGTTTGTTCGCAATGAGGAGACTGGTTTTATTTTCACTTTTACCAATTTTCTTATGTTCATGAACAATGCAACTTTTAAAAAAAATATAAGAAATGAAAATTCACAATATTTTTTGTATGCAAATGTAACATGGTGTTCAGTCGTCGGGAAATGCACTTGAATTTTTAGAAACTTGGAAAAGTTGGTGATTATACTTGAAATTCATGTTAAAGACCAATTTATGCTGGAATTTTCAGATCTTGTCTAGACGTTTTCTGTAATCGAGAAGACAGGATATAAAAATACCATATCTACTAAAAAGAAACATAATATTTTTAAAAAATATGTTAATATGATGGTAGTTTGGGATGAATCTCAAAAGTCACTGAAAATTCACTGAGCACCCTTTATACTGAAAAGCAACATTATGATCACAAAAAGGAATTCTGAATAGTTTTGTCGCAATTCTGTGTCCCATTCTCTCATTGATGTTGCTATCAGTTTTCCAACTGCATCCGGTTTTTGTTATTCGCATTTTATTCACTTTTTTTCTACTGCACATTTCTGCAGTTGTAGATAGGATATAAGCTCCCAACTTTCTTAAAATTCTTGCGTGCTTTCTTGTAAGCGCAATATCCCATTTAGATGTTTTTCGTTTGAAAAGCTCACCAACCCCCGGGTGTAGTGCAAAGGGATTAGGACGAATATCCCTAGGCGTTTTTTTTTCCCTTGGACCCTTTTCTGGTGGTTAAATGCCATTTGTGGAATTTAGCATTCAGCCATGAAGCACTCATAGTTTTATGAGTTCAGGCATTGTAGAGGCCAGGCAATTTATCTCCAACGATAAGGGGTTTAGGTTCGTGACGTCTTATTTTCATTTTTATATTTTCCCTTCGAAATGACCCCGCATGAGTTGTGGCAAAATTATGGATGATGCTTCCTAGCTTAGGGCAACCTTCATGTTTTTGTTTGAGTTTCTTAACATTATCCATGCAGAAAAACTGAGAGCGATTGTTCAAAGACTACGTCTTAAAGACGCAACTTCATAGTTTTGCAATCCTCCCTGACGTGCATTCTGAGTTTATAGACACATACAGCATCTCCAGAAAGTGGATAGATCCATTACACATGTATATGGCAAACTCGGAGAAGCATCTCCTATTTACTTTCAACGTACTGACCCTATCCATTTAATCAGTTGTTGTTGCTAATAAGTGTTAGTGGTGAAATACATTGAAATAATGAAGGTAAGTACGGTGTTATTGCCCTTTGAAGGAGTTCCTCACAAGCTTGCCTATTAAACAACGTATTTTCATGTCTCTATGACAGCCTAGTATCTAAAATTGGGTTAATCCAGCTGAATAGATTCTTCTAACACAGTGATCAAGTATATCGGTAACTTCACAGTTGTCAGATAGTTATTTTACAAAGGTGTTGGATTTTGTTGGTTTTAATTACATAGGTTTGCAAATTGTGTGGTACAAACATTTACACTCGCATGGACATAATGCAACTTGAGCCATATCCTCTGTGAAAAATCTAATAGTGTAAGAACCAGTGCAAATGTGATAATGGAACATCCTATCGTTATTTTCCATATACAGGGTGTACAGAAAGTCATCAGACAAATTTACATGGTTTGTATAACTGGTGGTATGTGGCGTATCACCAGCTACAAACCCTGTAAATTTGTCTGTTGACTTTCGGTACATCCTGCGTATCGTCCTTATTAGAATTGAATCTTAAAATAGTCTCATTGAATCCATATAGTGTCATTGTTCCCATTGTTTTTCTCGATGAAGCCAATTGAGGTTTTTCACCATGGATTTGAATGTGGGGTCAAAATGTTTCTGACTAAACCATCTTTTCTCGTTGATGAAAGCGACGTGGCGACGTTTTTGGATGTTGTCCTGACTCGAAAAACAGGAAAAGGATCTTCCGCTGATCCCCTAATCCTGGTCATACTGACCAAGATCATTGCTGATTGTCAGCATTGATTCCACAATGATTAATGGCAGTTCTTCGTCCTTAAGGCCAGCCGAATAGCTTCGACCTTTATTTCTCTACTTTTGGTCATGGGCCTGCATGGAGAAACGTGATGAAGCAAATTGGTTTTGAGCATATAATCTGTTTATTTCGCTGCATCAGTTGCTTCTCTGAAAAAGTTTGAAACGAAAACGTAATTCATGGGGGTTTTTTTCTTCTCTTCTTTCCTCACGTATTCGCATTATTGAAAAATTCCTTGATTCAGTTAACATGGTTCGTGATAAACGCTCGAATTGCCATCCTTAATTGTTTAACATGTGCAATTATTTATACGTTGCAAGAAGAATATGGAAATGAATAATCGCATGAGCATTATTTAATATTAATTAAAATTCTTTCTAGATTTTCGATTTATGTTTAGCATCCGTTGCATTTTTTTCAGTCTTTGCTTTGGTATTGTTTACGAAATGGGGACCGTATTTTCCACGATAATTAATTTGATTTTATATTTTTAATATATATGATGCTCGTAGAAAAAATGTAATTACAAATCTGGCTTTTGAAATATATGTGATTCATCTTCGAGTTTAGTATGAAATGGTTTCGCTTTTTATAGCTTTTTCTATCTAGTGCCTGTATTCTGAAGAATCCTTAAAATACACTGGGAGGTATTTAGTAAAATTTTGCATATTTATAGTAAAATGTTATGCAGAACTTGTTATGCGGAAACAAGGCTTTTACCGTATTATAATCATAAGGTGGATTTTAAAGTCTTGTTGACTACATATCCAAGATAAAAAAAAGTTGAGAGAAAGTCTTGCTTTTGTATGTCTGTTTCTAAACTTATCTCTATAAAGTAATGACGATAGTCTTAAGAAGTGTTTTTCACCTAATATAGGTTGTGGAATGGTTGCACAATTTCTGACGAATTGACTAGCATAAATGTTTGCACTAGATATACCTCTAGATATACCTTAGAAATAACCTCTGTACTTCTTGCCTTCTCGCTGATGTATACAGTCTTTAGACGAATTTAAAGTAGACGAATGATCTCTGTACGATATGCTGTTTTCTATTGACTGAAATGCGGCAAAAAGCTCATGTTAAAAGTCAATTTGCATTGGTAATTAGATGTCGACTGTGTTCGCGAGGCTTGTATCGCCAGTGTTTTTCTTCCTAGATTATCGATTTCGTAAACAAATATCCATGTTGCACCAGGGGCGCTTGCACACACTGTGTAACATCCGATTCAAGTGTTCAAGGAGTATCGCATCCTAAAGTCTTGCAAATTAATTTATTATGGCTCATGCAAATTTCTCTCGACATGCCTTAGGCTGCGGTCGGTTGTCTAATTAACTTGTGGTAACTTTGGTTGGTCGATTCATATTTCAGTTATTCGATACTGGCCGTCTCTCATGACAAGAGCTATAGGCATTATGTAGTTTACCAATTAATAATGCTTGATTTCCTGATTGAAATTGGTAAATATATATTGTTTTAACATAGCAATGATATATCTTATACAATTCAGAGAAACCCAAATTGAAAGTATATTGTAATTTTTGTGTAATTGACTTTAATTGCTTATATTCAAACAGTTTTCTTAACATATTTTTACCTGTATCATTTAACTTATAAACAATAATTAAAACATTGTTTGTCTTGGGAAAACCTATTATAATATGCATACATTTAGTTGCTGTATATATTAATCACCTTTTCCGTAATATTTACTAATAATAAATACGTTGCAAAATTGCACGTAATGTTTTGATGAAGCTAATGTTGCATTATATAATTTTTTAGATACATATAGTTATGATCTAATTTAAAATTTAAACTGATGAACAAAGCATCACTTAATTGAATGTTCCATTGTTCTTAATATATTTGAAGTCTTATTGTCCCAAAAGTATTTGATCCACTTTCAATATGCTATGATTTAAAAATGGGATACTTAAACCACACACAAAGAATGCTATCAATGTAATCTTTTCTCTAGGATATTTTCTTAAGATGCGAGCATCTGCTCCATTAAATCATTCTCTAATTGCGTTCCTTTCCTTAATAGGACTAATGGAAGTCGTATTATAGTGGCAATTGCTTTGATGAAACCTTCATCTGATGGCCATTCCAATATTTGTAATGCTTTTTTTATGCGGTGGTATCAGGCTGCATGTTTATGGCATTTGCTTCTGCATTCCTGAAGTAGTTGGTATTCAGCAAAGATTCTTGCTTCATGTTTTCAATTGTTTTGAGATTGGGTAGTTGGTGTCGTTGTAACACGTGAAAACTTTCACAATAGCCCAAATGTATTGCTCGCATTGTTTCCATGCAATGTTCGTGATATCTATACGCATGGTAAAAGTTTGTTAATAGTTCACTTCTAATGCTATTATTTGGGGGTAATGTAATTGTAGATAATGATAACCTTGACGAGAACTTAAGCATGTATGAAAACGAATCAAGGAATTGAAAAAAAATCCATCAACAAAAACAGTAGTTTCTTGGGATTAACATTATTGATCAATCCAAGGAGGCTTGTGGAAACATTTTTGCAATACTGGGTTGAACACTTTTTTGAAATTAAGGTTGGAAAGAAATACTGTATTACTTAATACATTTTTTGCTGCAGCTATTCTAAATAAATTTCTAAATTCTTTTTAATTTTTCCCATCTTTTTACACATAAACGTTACGTAAGCTTATATACGATGAATGGGACAAAAAACAATCCTTTCAATGTGGGTTTCTTTTTACAAAAGTTTTATTCTAATTGCGTGAAAATTTACATTTTTACTGCGTTTATATTATATGAAAATAATACATCTGCTGTTCAAGATGTTAGTTGTTTATTCTTTGATTGTTTCTGTGTAATATAATCTGTCTAAGAAACTTTGGGCAGCAGACGGAATTAGGTTTCTGTGCAACGAAGCATT
This sequence comes from Xestoiulus laeticollis, assembly GCA_034698905.1. NCBI lineage: Eukaryota > Metazoa > Arthropoda > Diplopoda > Julida > Julidae > Xestoiulus > Xestoiulus laeticollis. Next base: position 26,252 of record JAQGCC010000622.1, read on the forward strand.
ATCTTAATGAAATACTTGGCCAACAAATTACCATACCCTGTAACTATCCAGTTTTCTCTTCAAATTAAAACCAGGTTGCTTAATCCAGCTGGCAAGTTGCAAACTAGTTATGTTCTCTTAAGTTGTAAACAGGGACGTAATTAACTCTCTTTTGTTCTTGATTACAATTTTGTAGGATTTTTACGTCTTCCTTTAATATCTAAGTATTTTGTCTAGACAATTCGGATTGTTTTTTTTTCATTGAACATAGGTTTTACCCCATGAGATTGTTACCACTACTGTGAAGTGAAGTCCCCCTCTTGTAAGCAAAATGTCCAGGTACATTAGATTAACAAGGTTTGAATGCACTGTCAGTGTGGTATCTTTATATATAATTTTGGATGTGTTTTCAAAATTAGTTTTCGAATTAGAGAAACGATTATTTTTATTTCTCCATGGTTTACAAGTGAAGAAGAGGACTTCTTTGATCATTATTCCTCTAAAGCAAAAGGCAAGGAATCCATCGACAATGAATTAACTGCCTAAGAACGAAATTAGATAGCAGCTGTTGTACCTAATGAAATATTTCGCCTTTCGAAGGCAGCTTCGTTAAGTATTCATGATCATTCATTTAGCTGCTTGTTAAGAACCGTTTATTCGCATGCTGTTTCCAGCTAATGGGAGTTGATGGCATGTTTCAACTACTGCAAAATTACAGATAATCACGTTAAACTTGTGTCAGTCGGGTGTGCTTCGAATAAGGACGATAAAATGCATTAATTTATAGTTTGTACCAAATAAATTGCAAAGTTTTTTTTTAAAAAAAAAAGAAAAAAGTAATTTTACCCAATAATGTCGAGTCATTTGCATTAATGCCTAGCTATTTGTGTTCGTTGGCATGCAAAGTAATTTGTAGATGGTTGTGTTTTGCAAGTAGATGCAATAGCAATACATTAAAAGCTATCCATCTTGATGTCGTTAAGAATATCAATGAAAATTGCTGTAAAAGTTTTTTTTTAAATACCCTTGTTCTCTTGTGGATTTTATTTTATTTAGTTTAGCAATGATAACTAAAAATATGAAATTAGCCGGTGAAATGATAACCATTTGTAAATACGTTTTTAATGTGTAAATATTAAAGAGCAATTTAAGTTGCTTTCTAAAATATATTTCCATCGATGCATTTCAAATTATTCCTGTATGCAATTCGTGAAAATGTTCCCCCGAGAAATCAGCTAGTGTATTTTCTAAAAGATCCCATAACTGCATTTCTTGCTGAAGATATAAACTTAATTAAAGAAAGGTTTTCTAGAGGATCTCTGCGGATTTAGGGGTCCAAAATGGAGTAGACTTTAAGGGTATGAATTTTAATTGGATGCCGTAAATTTCACGCTGATTCATCATTTGCATTGATAAATCCATTTTCAAACATTATCGTCATGCAAGGATCTGTTTCTTTAATGCTTGCCACCCTAAATTTGAATTTATTAGTTGCCTATATGAGTTTTTGGTCCATGAAACCTCGTTCTCTTTATGCTTTAATGCAGTGTTGAAATACGCAGCTCCATAATAAAACATGTCGCAGATGGCGCTAACCGATTCCATGAACCCGCACTATTTAATATGGATCCACTAAGGCACTGTAATTGAAAAGGATGTTGAATTCATCAATTAGTCGTTTAATTCTGTACCATATTTCATAAGTTATGTCATCATTGACATTTCTATCACCGAGAGGTCATCTTGTGCCAGTCATGGCTGCCAGTGAGCTCTTCACTCATAATATCATTGTCTTCAACTGGGAATTCGCTATTCTGTTTAGAAATGCAGGCGTATATGTCTAATTAAATATGCTAATTTGTGTGTTCAGCGATAGACGTGAGGAATTTACTTATCAGCCTGTAGAGTGTCCACGATGATGGTGGCTCTGGGGAAATAATGACCAATTCCATTTTGGTTTTTCAACATCACGTTGTTGAGAATTGATTTGTTGGAAATAACTATTATTTTTTACTTTCCTCCATGCTGATTTATTTCTTCATATGACTTCTAAATGAACAGGAAGCAATTGGAAAATATATTTTTTTCTACAAATATACGACATAATGTATAATCGTGGGTGAAAAAATTTGATAATGGTATGATTGTGGATAAACACAGGATTTGCTATTAAAATTATATGAACCAAAAGTGAGTTTATAACAAATGCATGTAGCTTAATATCTTTGAATTAAATGAAACCCACAGAATCTCTAGGGAAGGGATGTTTGTTCATCAAGTCATTATGAAAATTGCACTGCGGGAAAATACACCCACCCATTCGATTTGCAAAAGCCATCATCGATTTGAAATATTAAATCAGGGTTTCATATTTTTGGTATTCCGATATACTGTTGGTCTGTATAATACATGCATGCTGTAATATTTAATTAAAATGCTTTTAAGGGATTGGTGGTGGCCCTTGCTCTAGGATCATGACTTAAATGCATGTAAAGCTTCATCTCCTGATTTATACAGTAAACATGTCTTTTGATATATTGTATTTTATCATGGTATCAAGAAAATTGTCCTAAAATAAATTTTATTTCAAAGCTATATAGTTTTACTTAATCCGAATTGAAATGAAAGCATAGTCCTTGTGGTCCATTAGTTCCTGGTTTTCCATGGGCAAAAGCATCATGAGTATTTAGGGATACATTTTCCCAGGAAGCTTATCATAATCGCTGCAATCTTTGAAATGACCAACATTGCTCGCAATTAATCCACAATTAGAATGATGACCATTGCCTCAATTGTATTATTTCTACACTGCCTTATCAATGTCCAACGAATCACACTTTGTGTGTTTATCTTCATGACGTTCATTGTCCCTTTATCATTTCTGATAAGCTCTAGCGCTAATTTCAGTAAATCGAGGCAACATTCTCTCGCATTAACATCAGATAGATTTGGGATGCCCTTTCGATGGACTTTATGATATTGTGGACAATGCCCTATAATAAATGCATAAAGCTAGCTCTACATTTATGTGTATACGTAATTAATAATGTAGGGATTATGCTGTTAAAATATGAATTTGCAAAATGCAATAAATAAATTAAAGTAACTATACATAATGCATGGCCTTTAACTACCAGAAATATAGTAAATAAAACTTTCGGTAAATTGAATTTTTTTTGTGAAAAAATAAACGTATTATGTAGAATTTATCCAATCTCTCAAAAATACATTTATCTTTGCAAAAAAATTGTTTTCGAAATCATGTTGCAAAAAGAAGGATTTACAATTTTTCTGGTAGATTAAAGCAGAAGCCAAATTGGATATAGGCCTACACAAAGCAGTAAATTCAATTTGGACGTTGGCTCTTAATTCTCGTAATCTTTTTAAAGAAACATTTAGACTCTAGAGTATATATAGTCGCGATTAGAAAACTCAGTGAGTTTTTTTAACCGTACATGTGTATGTCTTAAATGAGTGGATTCTTTTCCCTTCGTTGTCCAAAATGAATAAATTATAAAGTTGAGCAATGTCAACTTCTTCAAAAATACTCCATTCAAGAAGCGCTTTCAGCAACTCATAAATATAGGACAAAACTAATCCTTTTCATCTTAATTCATGCAGAATTCAGTTGGGGGAAAAAGTATTTATACTATATATACTTCGCTAAACATGGAAGGGAGTTGGGACCGAGTTACTGAATATGAAAATTAAAAAATGTATATCATTAAATGCAACTTTATATTCTCTCAAATATTAAGATATTAAACAGTTCATAAGTTTTCTGATTAGGTCATCTATTAAGTATAAAAGTGATTCTTTTTCTCAATACTGAAGTGTATAGTTTTTCAAGTTGCATCGAGATATTGAATTTGGTAGGATAAAACTCATTACATTAACAATATCTCTGAAAAGCGTTTTCCTTCAATTTTATTTATTCTCTTATTAAACAAAAGCAGTTATAACCAACAAAATAATTAAATTTTATGTTTATTATGCGCAATTTCCTGCTAAGATACAAAAGTGAGATTGCTTTAAGTTTTTTGTAAAATTCGTAGAAACGCATATGATCGAATTAAAATGATCTATGTTCAAATGAAAGTTTTTCCTTAATTTTAAATGAAATCGGCTACTCGTTTTACTAACTTAATTTGGTTCTGAAAATTAAACATATATATGCTTCTTGAAACCTCTATAGTATTCTGGATACCCTCATCCTGTTTCTGTGTGTATTCAAATGAACGAATTCTTATCTTTAAATTGCTGTATATGATTAAGATTTGGAAAATTAAATGGCGTACATGCCAGTGGAAATATAATACGTTTACAACGAAAGCTACATGTATATGCGTATTAATAATTCAAGATTAAATGCAATAAAGAAAAATTAAACTGGGTAAATCTTCCTAGCTGTGTATACACTTGCATACTTTGCAATTCAGAACCATTTTAAACATATAAGGTGTTCTATATCTACAGTGTAAATTTATAGGCCGACTTGGGCACACTTACATTTATTTCTTTGGATTAAAATAGCATTTTTCAATATTTCATATCAATCAAGATCCACATTTATCACGTTGGCAAACCATGCACTTCTGCAATAGAGTTTTGAGTGGCCATAATTATCCTATATTTTTCTGTTTCGTAATGGTATGTACAAAGAGAAACTCGAGGGTTATTTATTAGTATGCTGAACATGGTGAACATAAATTAATGGACGCTATCACTATGATGTATGAGCTAACAAAAAGTATAAATTTCTTTGAAATTGGTTGAGAAGTACTCTCATTGTATGCTTAGCATCTTATAGAAATATATTCCTTACACGTATAAACTTACATGTAAAAATTGGTGTTCATTCGACGATTAACTGTTGAAGTTGAAAAAGACATTGAAGCTGATAAGCTCAATTCTCATTGGTCACTATCGACACCCAGTTCAGTTCCTTCCATTTCCTTACTACAAATAAGTCTTTTCAATTTCTATTGATTAACTTTCTTTTGCACTTTAACGTCGCCGTTAAACCTGGATCTATCTGGCTTTAAATCTAATAGTCAATCCCTAACAAAATGTGATATTTTTTCTTTCTTTCTTCCCTTCTTTCAGTAACGCTTAGACTTACTCTTAATTGCATGTTCATGTTTGATCTTTTATAGCTGTACATATTGCCAAAGGCAATCTGACCTTATAGCCTGAAAATTTGCACTAAGCTATGAAAAAAAAGTAGTGGACTTGACAGCAAAAATGCCGTAAATACCAACTTTAATGTCAGTAAAGTACGTCATTTGCTGTAGCTGGACTGTTCTGCAGTGGACCATGACTGTGTCCAGCAGTAAAACAAACATCTGTGTTGTATTCGGCCGAATAGCTTTACAAAAATTCCTCCTGCAGCCTGTTTTTCTAACAACACTAAACTCGGGATGTATGCTCGTCAAATGTGCAACCAACTTTATTTTATGCTGTTTTGAAACTTCAATGCACAAGATACTGTAATGAGTGTCACGAGATACAATGTATTTATTTATATGAATGCACCAAATTGTGATTACATTATTATAAACACACAATTGATATACATGTATTTTTCTTATACAAATTGTGAGAATACTTTAGCTCCATGTACCATGTACCCATGTACATATGCATGCATATCAGTAATATTTTTTTATATTTAAAAAAGTACCCAAGTTTTTTATATTGTTTTACTGGTAAAGTCTGTACTAATCTTTGTAATGACGTTAACACAAGAAGTAAATTATAATCGAATGCGAATGAGTAAAAAAGTATTTTTTATATATAAAAAAATCTACTTTTTTTTTCTAATCTAATTTTTTTTTAATTTGTGAAAAACTAAATAAATTGAACCAGATACGAAAACAATAAGCTAGATTAATTAGGAAAGTTAAAATAAGCTTTTCCCCCTTTAAGTATTTCGGTGCTTTGAGCGGGTTTATCGCAATCGATCTATTAATTAGACAGCGATTACAGTGTTTAGCGCTCATTTAATTAGCATTATGTCGAGTCGTTCACTCGTTTTTCTAAGTCCTTTCTTGAGTGGAGGGTTTTTCTCAATTGTTTTCTCAACTTGGTAAATCCTTAGAAAGTTATACACTTTTTCTCATCCCTTTATATTGATTTCTTGGCTTATTGTGGGCTACCGAGCTATAGGAAGTGATATGATAAAGCGAATTTAGTATACATGTGCATAACCCATGGTAAAAACACAATGTTTATAATGTTACGTAAATATTAATATACATTTAATACACATTATTTTCTTATTGACTGAAAAGAAATATAGTACACTGCAAATAAAAACATCTTCGGGAAATAAGACGAAATGATGCATCTTCTTCGATTTGACTCTGATTCCTACTTCGCACTTCTTTCGTTTAATATCTATCTTACCAAAGAAATGCAACTTATTTTAAGATTAAAAAGTAGTGAAATAGATTTTACATCTCATTAAAATCGGGCATCTTGATTAAAAATGTAGCAGTGAAGGATACAATTGCTATACACTTCAAATCAAAACATCTTAAATTAAGTGTCCACGAAATAAGATCTTAATTTCACCACATTTTTAATCTTAAAATTACTTGCATTTTGTAATACATGATAGGAAATGCAGAACATGCCTCTTAATTTAAGTTAAATTTCTTAAGATGCATCATAACGTCTCATTTCGTGGACAGTTTTTAACCCTCAGATGGTTACCTAAAAAAAAACTTTCGTACTTACCTGGGGGTTTTCGAGACCTATTATATTTAAAAATCCAGAAAAATGTTTATTTGTT